>JAQRGC011581190.1:0-10854 GCA_028659135.1 Plantago lanceolata | reverse complement strand
TCCAGCCACCAAAAAGTATCACAAACTGCCTGATGTGTCCGGTTTCTGTTACACGACGGCTGGTTTTGGTTACGATGAGGCTAACAATGGCTACAAGATTCTGGCCATCTATGAATATTTTGTTCACAATGAGAGTGTGAAGCTGTTTAAAGTATACAGTTCGAGTACTAATTCTTGGAAACAAGTGGAGCCTAATTTTCCTTCCAAGGATTTTACTATCAGTGATTACGGAAATTTCTTGAATGGAAAGATACATTGGCGTGCGTTAAATAAGCGGTATAGAACTCATCATATTCTTTCATTTGATTTAAAGAGCGAGGTATTGATGGCTTGAGCAACCAAAATTTTGAGGAACCTTTCAGTTATCGAGCACTGGGAGTACTTGACGGATGCCTTTCAGTTTCATGTATTCTGAAGAAAGGAGATACACAAGTTTGGGTTATGAACGAGTATGGAATTAAAGAATCATGGCATCTACAAGCATATACTTCTGATCCTATTGGTGTTGGTGCTGCCCTTAGAATTTCTACACACCGTGAGCCCATTCACATCTCACGAGGGGGTGAGATTCTGATTGCATGCGATGGTGTTTCCTTGTATACAATCTGATTATCTGAATACTAAAAAGTCATGCAGATATTTGGATTACCTGGCTCTCATGACCTGCTCGATTACGCCTTTGTAGAGAGTTTAGTATCACCCGTTCCTGTTGGTGAATCAGAGATGCCCCAGTCCTAGGGCTAATTCGCATTAATGTTACCATGTTAGCGGACGGTAATGATAGGTTCTAATCTGCAGGAGCAGATGTTATCACAAACCAAGGTAATCAAAAAAATCATCTGTGCTGAGCTGTTTAGAAGATTTAACTCTTCACATTGATCATGTTTGAGTTTAAGGACTTATTTTCTTTTCATTTGTTAAAACCTAGAGGTTTTGTTCTATGTTTCTGTTTTGTGCGTCGGAAAATCCCTTTCTTTTTTTCACTCGAATTATTGGAAGAGTTATAGTACTACTATGATATAGTGAAGAAAGAAACTCTGTAAACTGCATATATTCATTTAACTGAATCATGAGAGCTCACTCCGGTAAATATTTCACACATTCATATATCACATTAATTCTGCTAGTTGAAGTACTGACTAAACTCCTACAAAATCGAACACTAAACCAAGAACTCTATGGTTTCCCCTTAACAGCCATGGAGCACATTTTCCTCCCAAAATTCTGCTTTCAAGATCCTAAAGTAGAGATAAACACAAGTATAAACACAAGCAGATGACCATTATAAGTTGTGTAATCAATGGTCAAGAGTACTCAAGACAACATTTGTGTGACCCGACTAGGGTGAACTCATCGAAAAAGCAGGAGGGCTATCTTTGTCCCTTGATCTTTTAAGTCTGAGCAATGTTTCTAGGACAATGCAAGTAACCAAGACCGAACCAACCAGAAATCCATATCCGATTTTCCAGGCTTGCTCTGATCCTGCAATATGTATCCCCAAAACTATGTTCACTGCTGCGAATAAAAGGCAGAGTCTTCCAAGCCAGTTGTGGTACCAGTTCCAATACTTCCGCAACTTGCTATCCTTACTTGGTCGTAAAAAGAAAGCAAGTACCTGCAAGGAACAAATCCAAAATGTTAGATGGAATAAGGCTTAAGTTTGTTGGTTATTGGTGAATCTGGATGTAAACTGTACCTGGAGAATAGTAACCGTAAGAACAAAAATTCCCATGCCTTTGTGTGCTGGGATGGAAGCGTGCAGCTTGTTGTTTAGGGAAAGTCCTACAACCACGCCTGCAACTCCGAGTAGAAATCCTATGAATTGAATGATCACATGAAGGTAATACCATAATGTTTCTTTATGCCTAAGATATCGTGCGAAAATGGCTCCCACAGGAAGAAAAAGACCCCATGCTAGTAGAGCTAGTGTCCCATGAGTCCTTCTATCTTTGAACATGCTAGTCGTAGTAATAGTTGAGTCAGCCTTAACATCTGCTTTGCCTGCGAACATATAGAAAGTTCTGAAAACGGGTGTTTTGTTAACATTGGTATACAAAAATGCAAAAGAGAGAGAGAGGTACCTGATGAGAAATCAAGCAATATGGATGTTTTATCATCATGATGCGTAAGCCGGAGGTGATGAGGGAACTTAGTTCCAAAAGCCAACAAGACTGGCTGATTTTTCAAAGTGTTGTTGTACTTGAGTTGGAAAGCCAAATAGATTGTGGCGCTGTTAAGTGCAACGTAAGGAGGAACACTAGTCAGCGGTAGCTCCCCTTCATCTGGTTTGATCTCTGAGGGAGTGAAGCCTTGAAGATGATACTGCCTGATTCTTGCTCGGCCTTCGGGTGTTATCCACCCCACCATGGAGCTTGAGTTGAGCATCATTCCATCTCTTGAAAATCCCATTCCAACCCATCCACTTGTGTACATTGTTGATAAGATGATGGTGATTTCATGGTCCTTGGACTGTGAATACTGGAAGGGGGAATAAATCAAGTTTATTCATCATAGAGAGAGAGAGAGAGAGAGATATCTGCAGACATGCATGGTGCAAGTGAACTTACCCTCAGTAAAAAAGAATTCCAAAGTGGCTTGCAAACCATGTTTGGCATGTTGCCATATGGAAGTGGGAGAAATGAGGTGAGATCCATGTTACACAGCACTTCATTTGAGCTATCATCAGCTCCTCTTGCCCATTGTGTGAAACTAACTACTAAAACAACAATAAGAAGTGTCGGTTTCAACAGCCCGGATCTTGAATCCTCCCCCATGGATAGAAGAAGAAGACGATTTTACGGAAAATGAATGGGGAGCAAGAATTTTAAGAGTTGAGGGATTTCTTGATGACCAAGATTGGGTGGTGGATGGTGGTGGTGGGGCAGAGTATGGTGGTTGAAGGTGGCTGGTGATATATCATCATTATTATTATCTCCAAATGTATCAACAGCTGATGAATAAACAAACAAACCTTACATCTGTTGTCTCTCTCACAACCAACTTTGAATTGATATAAAGTTTCAAATCATAATTAAGAACTTGTACATGATCATTCAATTTTCAGTTTACCTGTCTCTGTTAGGGAAAAAAGGCCAGCTTTTGCATCAGCTTATCTTCTAATACACACTCCCATCATATCGGAACCCATGTCATATTGATTGCCAACTTTTCAAGCATAGTATTATTACTTGATTGCCATCCACTCGTGCTCTTTTCTCATTTTCGCTGAACTTTCTTCGACTGCCTCCCATTCTGCTCTCGCTGTCTACATATCAGCCACCCACTAACAGTCACTGCAAGTCCTGTTCTCCAACAACCTCTCTACCATTCACGCATTCGTTACAGTAATAATGTCATGTTTTCCAACTTCCCAGTACTAAGATCAAAATTCTCAGGTGGTAGCTTCACAGTGATGATGATTCGATCGATATGAACATACTATGATGACCTAACACAGAAGTACGATTTCATTTATCACAGAATTTATTTTTATAAATTAAAAAAGGCATCAAATCATTGCCACTATAAACAGCTAACTGAACTTAACAGAACACTTCAATCTTCCTAATTGGAGCACTAATATAATCAACTGCCATTGGTGCTAGACTTCTTGAGAGAGTCAAAGAAAGATTTAGAAGCTGCTTGGTTGCTTGGTGATTTCGCAAATGGATTAGATGGTCTAGAAGCCACCGGGTTGCTTGATGATTTTGCCAATGGATTAGATGGTGTAGAAGCCGCTTGGTTGCTTGATGATTTTGCAAATGGATTAGATGGTCCCTTCACCGTCTTAGTTTCTCCAATATTTTCCTCTTTAGTATCCTCTAACTTACCAGCAGACATCACTTCAGTTACCTTTTCTGCTGTACCACTGGAATGGTTTTGTTCAGTCTTCGGATTCCCATTTTTTGCTGGCTCCCGAGCATTTTGTTTCCGTTTAAAGAATGGAACTGCTAGACTATGTGGCGTGTTGCTCATTTCTTGTATAGCAGAGAGCTTATGTGATAACACATCAGCTTTGCTAGTATCATCAGCTTTCCCGGTGACATCAGAACTGGAGCTGTTATGACCGAGTACCATGCCGTTGCCAGTGGCATCATAAGTGGAATTGCTGTGAGGAAGTACTGTATTTCTCTTTTTGTTTAGCAATCTCTCCTGTAATTTACACAGTTACATAAATTATCACAGGTTCATACAATCATGTAAAGCCCGCCACACATAAATATTAGTAAAATTCTCTATGAGACCAAAAATGACCAAAGAAGAAAGAAAAACGCAAGGGAAGACAAGCAAGTTTCTATTAAGTTGCATGGTGGGGCTTATTAGAATTCAGCAAAATGTAGGGTTACTGGTGATTCTCAGGAAAACCCAATCAATAGTTTGTCGTGTGTGATACTTCAGTGGTATATTCGGTAATTGTTTGTTCTAAAAATAAGCTGGAAAGATGCACGAATCAATTTAATGCAGTAAAGTTGGAGGATGTTTGCAGGATATGATCTCACCTCCAGTATGTCATTGAATCGCTCAGCCAAATTTGTAAGTTTCAAATTTGTTACAAGCTTTATCGCAGCTCTAACAGACTTCTCTAATGAAAGAAGTTTGACAAGCTCCGTGGCTCTCTCAAGTTTGTCACCTGATAATGCAAAAATGCATAATGTACTTAATCAGTATTGTATAATAGTCTGTAATGGCATTTCAATTTTTTTAAGCATAAACATTTGGAGATGAGTTAAATCTGCCAAGAAAAGAATGTGTACCATTGCAACAAGATGCAATGAGTTTCACGATGCATCTGTCTAGTGATATTTCCAGATTAAAAGCCTCATCATCTAGGGAGGATGTGTCATGGCCAGCAGCTGCCTTTTCTTCTATAGTTTTCTGAATCTGGAAAAATGGTGTCGTTGATAATTCAGCAGGAATACAAGCAGATTACAAGGGAAATCAAAAGGCATGAAAAAGAAAAACAAAAAAGATTCGCCATCCAATCATTTTACTAGGGCCTTTAGTGTTGTAACTTATAATTTGAATCCCTCATTCTTTTCATTAAACTCATGGGGTTCTTAAAAACTGTGCACATCACTTTTTTATTTCCAGATTTAGTAGTCTTGTTGCAGAAAATCTAAGGGAAAAAATTGCATGCTGAGAAAGAATAGGGTTTTGATGCAAAGTTCCTGACTTGGAACAAAACTAGGACTGGAGCATTTGGGACAAGTTGCATATAACAATGAGTTTTTCAGACCTAACAATATTCCATGTCTTATAGATCAGACAACACAAATAACATAATATTTGAAGGTGAGAGAACTTGCCTGGGAGAGATGCATGTTGCACATAATAAATTCATTCTCGAGGCTATCTGCTCCAAGGTCAGACGAAGGAAGGGGGAATGATAGGTCTAGCAAGGTAAGGACTGGCTTGGAAGCAGGCTGAAAAAGCAAATAATTGGAGATTTTAATATTAGAAAAAATTTGAACCAAGGGTTGCATCCATGATAGCCATTATACCTGCGGGAAGGTCTCAGGTGAATTGCAGACAATGCAAAATAGCTTGTTTTTGTTCAATCCAGTAACCCAATAAGTTTCCTCTGGCTTCTTAACTTTACTGGCACTGATAATAAGATTAAGCTCAGTCAGACTAATTATAGTTTTAAATGAAAATAATAATAGTAAAAAATAGATATGCATAAAATTCATAACTTTAGTACCTGAATAGTGGTAGCCATTTACCACCAAGTTGATTTGAGTATACCCTCAAGAAACCCTACATATAGATAACTTAATTTAGCTAAACATCTATAAGAATAATATGTAACACTGTAGTCCGACTATTTAGGTCAACTGTCAAAGTGCACCTTAGAATCGAAAGAGCTTAGTTGGCCTTCCTCACTGAAACCAAACCATATTAAACATGACCCAGGTGTCAATGGAAGTCTTCCTCTGAGAAGTTGTGTCCCTTGAGGAACATTGAACAGTTCGAATTCTAGCATCTGCACGAGAAACAATTTCTTTTAAGGAAGCGAATTGATACCTATAGCTTGACCCACTTTCATAGATACATATGCACTTCAAGACAAGTAGATAAGCACATGTTTATTTCAAATTGAGATAATAGCTAACTCTATGTTAGCTCCACTGCAAAGTTTAGTCTCAAATCACCAACTATCTCGAGAGAAGAAATGGGTTCATAAGTAAACTCTTTTATTCTGGAGGTAATTCTGAAAGAAAGAACTGCAATGCTGACACATGTTAATGGAGAAGATAATGATCAATATTACCTGCTCATCTGTAGGAAGTGAAGGGGAGGTATGGGTGACAACTGCCAGTTCATCCTTGTGCCCCACTGCGGTAACAACTGGTCCATTGAGAGAGACAATATTTTTCTGGAAGAGAACACTGAAATTTAGATGGTTTTAAGAGATGGTTACAAACTGAATAGAGCTTTACAAACCTGCAAACCAGCCACTGTGTAGATGCGAAGAAAATTAAGGCTGGTAACAGCAGCTACCCAATCATTTCCAAGTGCTATCGCTCTAACTTCTTCTCCCTCAAATCGCATAGACCACTAATTTACACAACAAGATGGAAGTCAGCGTTGCAAAATGGCCAATTTTCTTTTACATAGTACAAGGGCCTAAAGACCTATATAGCCTGCCCCAACATAACGTTTGCTTCCTTGAGATTAAAAATAAGATGATAATATAAGAGTTTAGAGGCATACCTCACTGTTGTTCGCCCAACTTTTGAAGGGGCGATACATGAGTGTGCTCATATTCTTCTCGCCTTTGCATGGATTGGCAAATACACTCCCATTCTCATTTAGACAAGCCATTGTAAAACCAAAATAATCGCTCATGGCTGGAACACGTGGACCACTGCTGGTGTCATGAAAATCTGTCTGCAGTCAGATCATGAAAATTAGGTAGTGTAAATTAAAAGGAGTCATGTCACTAATACATGTCTTTGAAATAGTTTACAGACACAAGTTTAATAACCAAAATAATATGGCATGTAATTCTTCACTTGGCCTCACTTTGAATTTCTATTGGCAGAGTCATCAAAGTTAAATATAAATGCATCAGTTGCCGACACTAAAATTCAAAAGGTGGTCTTCCCTCTACATTCTTCTACTTGTGTTCTCACAAATAGCAAAATAGATACATGATGCTCAGGAAAATAAAGCCTTATAATAATCCAAAAGAACAGTTAAGAACAAAAATTATTATGTACCTCTATATGTGAATATCCTTCGTGCTGCATTGTGGTAATACTTCCAACCATGTTATAACAAAGAAAATGCCTCTTTCCAAGCTGCACAGGAGTAGCTCCAGGCTGAAAAGATTCTTGCATTTTTGGTCCTGAAACCATGGTTCTTAATCCATTGTGACTACTAGTACTATCCTTGCGACCATGAAAAGCTTTTTTACGAGGTTCAACCTTTGGAATGTCCTCCAATTCATTCTCAATATCTACTTCCCAGTCATCTTCATATTTAGGTTGCTTTCGTGGTCTTTTACGGCTAGATAGCTCTACATCATCAAGGATGTCTTCATTCATGTCACTCAAACTACCTGATGCACTAGGTTCGTCTTCCATGTCAAACAAGGAAAAGCCATTGCCAGTCCTCGAATAGAGACTAGGCATGTCTTCAGTTGGAGATTTCATAGTTGAGGGAACAGCTGATTCCCACACACCATACTTTCCCATAACATCAATAACTGCCAAAGCATTTCCTTGAGGCTTCCATGCCATACAAGAAATGCATTCAGTAAATTTTTGCCTATCAATGTCTTGCTTCTTGGCAACATCCCAAACAAGAATCTGCCTGTCCAAACCCGAGGTAGCCATATATTTTCCATTAGGCGACCATGATAAAAAGCAAATACGTTGAATATGATCCCCTCTAAGAGCAAAAAGCTTTTCAGCAGTGTCTCTATCATACATTACAACATCATTTCTCAAACCCGGCACAGCTAGCATTTCTCCATCCGGACTCCACGCAATTATATTCCTCGCAGAACCACTAGAACCATTATTAGGAGCTACATCATTGAGGACGTGGATTGTGTTCCCAGTCTGAAGTTCCCAGAAAATGACAGTCCCGAAAGAATCCAATGAAGCCAGGTACTCACTCTTTGGATCAAAATCTACACTAGTGATAGACCCTTTATGCCCTTTAAGGACTCTGGCAATAGTTCCATCAATTGTATTAACTAATTTTATGCCTTCATCATCACCAGCAGCAGCCAAAATGGTTCCAGATTTATTAAAAGCAAGAGCACGAATCGGCAAAGTGAATCTAGTGATATTACTTTCAAAATCTCCACCTACAGAAGTGATACCTCAAATCAATATCGATGCATTATCTGTACACACATGACACAACAACTAAAAGCTTATAAACCCCACCCATCACCCCTCTATTTAGGCAGCACAACATATAAAATAGAAACAAACCAGTTTAAATTGATTCACCAATAGTTAACTAACACAATTGAAATACTACTTCACTCCCCTTGTGAATTACTCAATTCATCAGGATGAATTCTTCGAATTCGCATACGAGCTCATTTAAATGCAAATAGCCCACCTTAATTACATGCCCAAACATTTCTAAATACTAAGTACAAATCAATAAATAAATTATAGATGATGAAATTGAACCATAAGTTAATCAAATACTACTTCATTCCCCTTGTGAATTACTCAATTCTTCAGGATGAATTCTTCGAATTCGCATACAAGCTCATTTAAAGGAGCATAGCCCACCCTAATTACATGTCCAAACATTTCTAAATACTACAAATCAGTAAAAAATTATAGGTGATGAAATTGAAGCATAAGGTAATCAGATACTACTACTTCACTCCCCTTGTGAATTATTCAATTCATCGTAACGAATTCTTCGAATTGCATACGAGTTAATTTAAAATGCGAATAGCCCACCCTAATTATGCCCAAACATTTTTAAATACTAGTAGTACAAATCAGTAAAGGAGTGAATTACTTGGGAATTTGTAGAGCTTGACGGAATGGTCAACAGATCCAGAAGCGAGACAGGTGGAATTAGGGCTCATAGCCAGAGCCGTAACGCCTTCACGGTGGTTGAGTAGCGTTTTCGGAGGATTTGCCGGCGAAACGGCGTCGTGGATGCAGATCGAGTTGTCCGAAGACGACGCCGTAACGATGTGGTTGCCATTGGAGGACCACACTATCGAGGAGACTGAGCTGGAGTCGGCGGAGGACTTGTGAGCTTCACGGAGCTTCGTTCGGATCTTCATTTTTTGTGGAGGCTTTGAGTGTGTGAGAGAGAGAGGTAGGGTTTGCAGGATTTGGGGGAAAAAGTTTTTTGGTTTAGTTTAAAAATGAAATTGAATATGGTTATGGAGGTAAATGAGTTGTGGATTTGGCGGGAAATCGATTTTGACACTTGTGGATTTTCGCGCCAAATCCACACATTTTCCCCCCTTTTCTTAATGAATCTGGACCTCTCTGATGGCCGGGCGGGGGTCGAATTCGACCTGTCGATAGAAGGAAAACGTGTCACATTTTAATATTTATATTGTTTGGTTTTTAAATATGAAATATTAGACTTCGTCCATACTATAATAGTTACATATTTTCTAATTAACTGTTATCAACATTAAGTATTAAATCGTGTGTTATCAACATGTACGTGGAGTAGTAAAATGAATGTTCCAAAGCTACATCATGAATTATTGGATTTCACATTGCACATACATGTTCGAGTAAGTATTATAAAAATCAATCTTTCCTAATACATTAGGAAAGTTAGGTTTTTTAAATCAAACGGTTTATTTAAAAACCACTTCTGACCACACAACCAATTATAAAAAACTGATTTTCCTGATGTGTTAGGAAAGTCAGTTTTTTATGAGACTTTAGCTACATGTTCACCTCATGTTCGGGTGTATACTGTATACTACTCGCTTCAATTAGATTCAATTGTCGTTCTATATTAATTCACACAGTTTAAAGCTGCATTTATACTCCTACTTCAATGATAATTAAGGTAAAATCTCAGGAAAATCATCATTTCCTATACATTAGGAAAATCAGTATCATTTATAACTAAGTGTTGAATACACTCCTCTAGTTTACACTTATTAAAATGTTAATTTTCCTAATATTTAGGAAAGATCGATTTTCATGAGACTTATTCGATAATTAATGACCAAAAGAAACAATAAAAAAATCACTACTTCAACTATATGGTAGCTAATGACCATAATAAATAGTAAATAAAATAGTTACATGCATGAAATCAAGGCAATAACATTCAGAACACCTCCAAAACGATAAATATTTTGGAAAGGGCCATTATCTCCAAAACGTCAATTATTATTTAGTGGAGGGGGTAGTAAGGATCAAACCTGTAAGTCTGAGTGATAAAATAAAAGGTCCAAAGCTACATGGGTTTCACGATGCATATAACTGTATAAGTAACGCAGATCTCAATTATCACCTTTAACATTTCTGGTTCTAATGGCGTTGTGATGGCCAAGGCCAATTACATGAGTCATGACACCCCTATTGTTGCACTATCACCCTGAAGGTACAGTGTAGGGAAAAGGTATCTGAATGTGCTGATCATCATCAGCCTCCATATCATACGAAACAGAGTTCAAGACTCTAGGGGTGTCAGGCAAGCCTTAGAGGCGTGCCTAAACACAACCATGCGAGTTGGAAATCAGATGGTCGGGACGGGAGGGGAATACCAACCGCGGCCCCAAGACCTGCTGCTGCGTGGACCTGAGTGTCAATATCATGTCCTTCGAACGGACTAAGCAAAATCAGGAAACATGTTCCTTTTTATGTGAAAACTCTAATACTGTAGTCT
>JAQRGC011581186.1:0-10613 GCA_028659135.1 Plantago lanceolata | reverse complement strand
TCCAGCCACCAAAAAGTATCACAAACTGCCTGATGTGTCCGGTTTCTGTTACACGACGGCTGGTTTTGGTTACGATGAGGCTAACAATGGCTACAAGATTCTGGCCATCTATGAATATTTTGTTCACAATGAGAGTGTGAAGCTGTTTAAAGTATACAGTTCGAGTACTAATTCTTGGAAACAAGTGGAGCCTAATTTTCCTTCCAAGGATTTTACTATCAGTGATTACGGAAATTTCTTGAATGGAAAGATACATTGGCGTGCGTTAAATAAGCGGTATAGAACTCATCATATTCTTTCATTTGATTTAAAGAGCGAGGTATTGATGGCTTGAGCAACCAAAATTTTGAGGAACCTTTCAGTTATCGAGCACTGGGAGTACTTGACGGATGCCTTTCAGTTTCATGTATTCTGAAGAAAGGAGATACACAAGTTTGGGTTATGAACGAGTATGGAATTAAAGAATCATGGCATCTACAAGCATATACTTCTGATCCTATTGGTGTTGGTGCTGCCCTTAGAATTTCTACACACCGTGAGCCCATTCACATCTCACGAGGGGGTGAGATTCTGATTGCATGCGATGGTGTTTCCTTGTATACAATCTGATTATCTGAATACTAAAAAGTCATGCAGATATTTGGATTACCTGGCTCTCATGACCTGCTCGATTACGCCTTTGTAGAGAGTTTAGTATCACCCGTTCCTGTTGGTGAATCAGAGATGCCCCAGTCCTAGGGCTAATTCGCATTAATGTTACCATGTTAGCGGACGGTAATGATAGGTTCTAATCTGCAGGAGCAGATGTTATCACAAACCAAGGTAATCAAAAAAATCATCTGTGCTGAGCTGTTTAGAAGATTTAACTCTTCACATTGATCATGTTTGAGTTTAAGGACTTATTTTCTTTTCATTTGTTAAAACCTAGAGGTTTTGTTCTATGTTTCTGTTTTGTGCGTCGGAAAATCCCTTTCTTTTTTTCACTCGAATTATTGGAAGAGTTATAGTACTACTATGATATAGTGAAGAAAGAAACTCTGTAAACTGCATATATTCATTTAACTGAATCATGAGAGCTCACTCCGGTAAATATTTCACACATTCATATATCACATTAATTCTGCTAGTTGAAGTACTGACTAAACTCCTACAAAATCGAACACTAAACCAAGAACTCTATGGTTTCCCCTTAACAGCCATGGAGCACATTTTCCTCCCAAAATTCTGCTTTCAAGATCCTAAAGTAGAGATAAACACAAGTATAAACACAAGCAGATGACCATTATAAGTTGTGTAATCAATGGTCAAGAGTACTCAAGACAACATTTGTGTGACCCGACTAGGGTGAACTCATCGAAAAAGCAGGAGGGCTATCTTTGTCCCTTGATCTTTTAAGTCTGAGCAATGTTTCTAGGACAATGCAAGTAACCAAGACCGAACCAACCAGAAATCCATATCCGATTTTCCAGGCTTGCTCTGATCCTGCAATATGTATCCCCAAAACTATGTTCACTGCTGCGAATAAAAGGCAGAGTCTTCCAAGCCAGTTGTGGTACCAGTTCCAATACTTCCGCAACTTGCTATCCTTACTTGGTCGTAAAAAGAAAGCAAGTACCTGCAAGGAACAAATCCAAAATGTTAGATGGAATAAGGCTTAAGTTTGTTGGTTATTGGTGAATCTGGATGTAAACTGTACCTGGAGAATAGTAACCGTAAGAACAAAAATTCCCATGCCTTTGTGTGCTGGGATGGAAGCGTGCAGCTTGTTGTTTAGGGAAAGTCCTACAACCACGCCTGCAACTCCGAGTAGAAATCCTATGAATTGAATGATCACATGAAGGTAATACCATAATGTTTCTTTATGCCTAAGATATCGTGCGAAAATGGCTCCCACAGGAAGAAAAAGACCCCATGCTAGTAGAGCTAGTGTCCCATGAGTCCTTCTATCTTTGAACATGCTAGTCGTAGTAATAGTTGAGTCAGCCTTAACATCTGCTTTGCCTGCGAACATATAGAAAGTTCTGAAAACGGGTGTTTTGTTAACATTGGTATACAAAAATGCAAAAGAGAGAGAGAGGTACCTGATGAGAAATCAAGCAATATGGATGTTTTATCATCATGATGCGTAAGCCGGAGGTGATGAGGGAACTTAGTTCCAAAAGCCAACAAGACTGGCTGATTTTTCAAAGTGTTGTTGTACTTGAGTTGGAAAGCCAAATAGATTGTGGCGCTGTTAAGTGCAACGTAAGGAGGAACACTAGTCAGCGGTAGCTCCCCTTCATCTGGTTTGATCTCTGAGGGAGTGAAGCCTTGAAGATGATACTGCCTGATTCTTGCTCGGCCTTCGGGTGTTATCCACCCCACCATGGAGCTTGAGTTGAGCATCATTCCATCTCTTGAAAATCCCATTCCAACCCATCCACTTGTGTACATTGTTGATAAGATGATGGTGATTTCATGGTCCTTGGACTGTGAATACTGGAAGGGGGAATAAATCAAGTTTATTCATCATAGAGAGAGAGAGAGAGAGAGATATCTGCAGACATGCATGGTGCAAGTGAACTTACCCTCAGTAAAAAAGAATTCCAAAGTGGCTTGCAAACCATGTTTGGCATGTTGCCATATGGAAGTGGGAGAAATGAGGTGAGATCCATGTTACACAGCACTTCATTTGAGCTATCATCAGCTCCTCTTGCCCATTGTGTGAAACTAACTACTAAAACAACAATAAGAAGTGTCGGTTTCAACAGCCCGGATCTTGAATCCTCCCCCATGGATAGAAGAAGAAGACGATTTTACGGAAAATGAATGGGGAGCAAGAATTTTAAGAGTTGAGGGATTTCTTGATGACCAAGATTGGGTGGTGGATGGTGGTGGTGGGGCAGAGTATGGTGGTTGAAGGTGGCTGGTGATATATCATCATTATTATTATCTCCAAATGTATCAACAGCTGATGAATAAACAAACAAACCTTACATCTGTTGTCTCTCTCACAACCAACTTTGAATTGATATAAAGTTTCAAATCATAATTAAGAACTTGTACATGATCATTCAATTTTCAGTTTACCTGTCTCTGTTAGGGAAAAAAGGCCAGCTTTTGCATCAGCTTATCTTCTAATACACACTCCCATCATATCGGAACCCATGTCATATTGATTGCCAACTTTTCAAGCATAGTATTATTACTTGATTGCCATCCACTCGTGCTCTTTTCTCATTTTCGCTGAACTTTCTTCGACTGCCTCCCATTCTGCTCTCGCTGTCTACATATCAGCCACCCACTAACAGTCACTGCAAGTCCTGTTCTCCAACAACCTCTCTACCATTCACGCATTCGTTACAGTAATAATGTCATGTTTTCCAACTTCCCAGTACTAAGATCAAAATTCTCAGGTGGTAGCTTCACAGTGATGATGATTCGATCGATATGAACATACTATGATGACCTAACACAGAAGTACGATTTCATTTATCACAGAATTTATTTTTATAAATTAAAAAAGGCATCAAATCATTGCCACTATAAACAGCTAACTGAACTTAACAGAACACTTCAATCTTCCTAATTGGAGCACTAATATAATCAACTGCCATTGGTGCTAGACTTCTTGAGAGAGTCAAAGAAAGATTTAGAAGCTGCTTGGTTGCTTGGTGATTTCGCAAATGGATTAGATGGTCTAGAAGCCACCGGGTTGCTTGATGATTTTGCCAATGGATTAGATGGTGTAGAAGCCGCTTGGTTGCTTGATGATTTTGCAAATGGATTAGATGGTCCCTTCACCGTCTTAGTTTCTCCAATATTTTCCTCTTTAGTATCCTCTAACTTACCAGCAGACATCACTTCAGTTACCTTTTCTGCTGTACCACTGGAATGGTTTTGTTCAGTCTTCGGATTCCCATTTTTTGCTGGCTCCCGAGCATTTTGTTTCCGTTTAAAGAATGGAACTGCTAGACTATGTGGCGTGTTGCTCATTTCTTGTATAGCAGAGAGCTTATGTGATAACACATCAGCTTTGCTAGTATCATCAGCTTTCCCGGTGACATCAGAACTGGAGCTGTTATGACCGAGTACCATGCCGTTGCCAGTGGCATCATAAGTGGAATTGCTGTGAGGAAGTACTGTATTTCTCTTTTTGTTTAGCAATCTCTCCTGTAATTTACACAGTTACATAAATTATCACAGGTTCATACAATCATGTAAAGCCCGCCACACATAAATATTAGTAAAATTCTCTATGAGACCAAAAATGACCAAAGAAGAAAGAAAAACGCAAGGGAAGACAAGCAAGTTTCTATTAAGTTGCATGGTGGGGCTTATTAGAATTCAGCAAAATGTAGGGTTACTGGTGATTCTCAGGAAAACCCAATCAATAGTTTGTCGTGTGTGATACTTCAGTGGTATATTCGGTAATTGTTTGTTCTAAAAATAAGCTGGAAAGATGCACGAATCAATTTAATGCAGTAAAGTTGGAGGATGTTTGCAGGATATGATCTCACCTCCAGTATGTCATTGAATCGCTCAGCCAAATTTGTAAGTTTCAAATTTGTTACAAGCTTTATCGCAGCTCTAACAGACTTCTCTAATGAAAGAAGTTTGACAAGCTCCGTGGCTCTCTCAAGTTTGTCACCTGATAATGCAAAAATGCATAATGTACTTAATCAGTATTGTATAATAGTCTGTAATGGCATTTCAATTTTTTTAAGCATAAACATTTGGAGATGAGTTAAATCTGCCAAGAAAAGAATGTGTACCATTGCAACAAGATGCAATGAGTTTCACGATGCATCTGTCTAGTGATATTTCCAGATTAAAAGCCTCATCATCTAGGGAGGATGTGTCATGGCCAGCAGCTGCCTTTTCTTCTATAGTTTTCTGAATCTGGAAAAATGGTGTCGTTGATAATTCAGCAGGAATACAAGCAGATTACAAGGGAAATCAAAAGGCATGAAAAAGAAAAACAAAAAAGATTCGCCATCCAATCATTTTACTAGGGCCTTTAGTGTTGTAACTTATAATTTGAATCCCTCATTCTTTTCATTAAACTCATGGGGTTCTTAAAAACTGTGCACATCACTTTTTTATTTCCAGATTTAGTAGTCTTGTTGCAGAAAATCTAAGGGAAAAAATTGCATGCTGAGAAAGAATAGGGTTTTGATGCAAAGTTCCTGACTTGGAACAAAACTAGGACTGGAGCATTTGGGACAAGTTGCATATAACAATGAGTTTTTCAGACCTAACAATATTCCATGTCTTATAGATCAGACAACACAAATAACATAATATTTGAAGGTGAGAGAACTTGCCTGGGAGAGATGCATGTTGCACATAATAAATTCATTCTCGAGGCTATCTGCTCCAAGGTCAGACGAAGGAAGGGGGAATGATAGGTCTAGCAAGGTAAGGACTGGCTTGGAAGCAGGCTGAAAAAGCAAATAATTGGAGATTTTAATATTAGAAAAAATTTGAACCAAGGGTTGCATCCATGATAGCCATTATACCTGCGGGAAGGTCTCAGGTGAATTGCAGACAATGCAAAATAGCTTGTTTTTGTTCAATCCAGTAACCCAATAAGTTTCCTCTGGCTTCTTAACTTTACTGGCACTGATAATAAGATTAAGCTCAGTCAGACTAATTATAGTTTTAAATGAAAATAATAATAGTAAAAAATAGATATGCATAAAATTCATAACTTTAGTACCTGAATAGTGGTAGCCATTTACCACCAAGTTGATTTGAGTATACCCTCAAGAAACCCTACATATAGATAACTTAATTTAGCTAAACATCTATAAGAATAATATGTAACACTGTAGTCCGACTATTTAGGTCAACTGTCAAAGTGCACCTTAGAATCGAAAGAGCTTAGTTGGCCTTCCTCACTGAAACCAAACCATATTAAACATGACCCAGGTGTCAATGGAAGTCTTCCTCTGAGAAGTTGTGTCCCTTGAGGAACATTGAACAGTTCGAATTCTAGCATCTGCACGAGAAACAATTTCTTTTAAGGAAGCGAATTGATACCTATAGCTTGACCCACTTTCATAGATACATATGCACTTCAAGACAAGTAGATAAGCACATGTTTATTTCAAATTGAGATAATAGCTAACTCTATGTTAGCTCCACTGCAAAGTTTAGTCTCAAATCACCAACTATCTCGAGAGAAGAAATGGGTTCATAAGTAAACTCTTTTATTCTGGAGGTAATTCTGAAAGAAAGAACTGCAATGCTGACACATGTTAATGGAGAAGATAATGATCAATATTACCTGCTCATCTGTAGGAAGTGAAGGGGAGGTATGGGTGACAACTGCCAGTTCATCCTTGTGCCCCACTGCGGTAACAACTGGTCCATTGAGAGAGACAATATTTTTCTGGAAGAGAACACTGAAATTTAGATGGTTTTAAGAGATGGTTACAAACTGAATAGAGCTTTACAAACCTGCAAACCAGCCACTGTGTAGATGCGAAGAAAATTAAGGCTGGTAACAGCAGCTACCCAATCATTTCCAAGTGCTATCGCTCTAACTTCTTCTCCCTCAAATCGCATAGACCACTAATTTACACAACAAGATGGAAGTCAGCGTTGCAAAATGGCCAATTTTCTTTTACATAGTACAAGGGCCTAAAGACCTATATAGCCTGCCCCAACATAACGTTTGCTTCCTTGAGATTAAAAATAAGATGATAATATAAGAGTTTAGAGGCATACCTCACTGTTGTTCGCCCAACTTTTGAAGGGGCGATACATGAGTGTGCTCATATTCTTCTCGCCTTTGCATGGATTGGCAAATACACTCCCATTCTCATTTAGACAAGCCATTGTAAAACCAAAATAATCGCTCATGGCTGGAACACGTGGACCACTGCTGGTGTCATGAAAATCTGTCTGCAGTCAGATCATGAAAATTAGGTAGTGTAAATTAAAAGGAGTCATGTCACTAATACATGTCTTTGAAATAGTTTACAGACACAAGTTTAATAACCAAAATAATATGGCATGTAATTCTTCACTTGGCCTCACTTTGAATTTCTATTGGCAGAGTCATCAAAGTTAAATATAAATGCATCAGTTGCCGACACTAAAATTCAAAAGGTGGTCTTCCCTCTACATTCTTCTACTTGTGTTCTCACAAATAGCAAAATAGATACATGATGCTCAGGAAAATAAAGCCTTATAATAATCCAAAAGAACAGTTAAGAACAAAAATTATTATGTACCTCTATATGTGAATATCCTTCGTGCTGCATTGTGGTAATACTTCCAACCATGTTATAACAAAGAAAATGCCTCTTTCCAAGCTGCACAGGAGTAGCTCCAGGCTGAAAAGATTCTTGCATTTTTGGTCCTGAAACCATGGTTCTTAATCCATTGTGACTACTAGTACTATCCTTGCGACCATGAAAAGCTTTTTTACGAGGTTCAACCTTTGGAATGTCCTCCAATTCATTCTCAATATCTACTTCCCAGTCATCTTCATATTTAGGTTGCTTTCGTGGTCTTTTACGGCTAGATAGCTCTACATCATCAAGGATGTCTTCATTCATGTCACTCAAACTACCTGATGCACTAGGTTCGTCTTCCATGTCAAACAAGGAAAAGCCATTGCCAGTCCTCGAATAGAGACTAGGCATGTCTTCAGTTGGAGATTTCATAGTTGAGGGAACAGCTGATTCCCACACACCATACTTTCCCATAACATCAATAACTGCCAAAGCATTTCCTTGAGGCTTCCATGCCATACAAGAAATGCATTCAGTAAATTTTTGCCTATCAATGTCTTGCTTCTTGGCAACATCCCAAACAAGAATCTGCCTGTCCAAACCCGAGGTAGCCATATATTTTCCATTAGGCGACCATGATAAAAAGCAAATACGTTGAATATGATCCCCTCTAAGAGCAAAAAGCTTTTCAGCAGTGTCTCTATCATACATTACAACATCATTTCTCAAACCCGGCACAGCTAGCATTTCTCCATCCGGACTCCACGCAATTATATTCCTCGCAGAACCACTAGAACCATTATTAGGAGCTACATCATTGAGGACGTGGATTGTGTTCCCAGTCTGAAGTTCCCAGAAAATGACAGTCCCGAAAGAATCCAATGAAGCCAGGTACTCACTCTTTGGATCAAAATCTACACTAGTGATAGACCCTTTATGCCCTTTAAGGACTCTGGCAATAGTTCCATCAATTGTATTAACTAATTTTATGCCTTCATCATCACCAGCAGCAGCCAAAATGGTTCCAGATTTATTAAAAGCAAGAGCACGAATCGGCAAAGTGAATCTAGTGATATTACTTTCAAAATCTCCACCTACAGAAGTGATACCTCAAATCAATATCGATGCATTATCTGTACACACATGACACAACAACTAAAAGCTTATAAACCCCACCCATCACCCCTCTATTTAGGCAGCACAACATATAAAATAGAAACAAACCAGTTTAAATTGATTCACCAATAGTTAACTAACACAATTGAAATACTACTTCACTCCCCTTGTGAATTACTCAATTCATCAGGATGAATTCTTCGAATTCGCATACGAGCTCATTTAAATGCAAATAGCCCACCTTAATTACATGCCCAAACATTTCTAAATACTAAGTACAAATCAATAAATAAATTATAGATGATGAAATTGAACCATAAGTTAATCAAATACTACTTCATTCCCCTTGTGAATTACTCAATTCTTCAGGATGAATTCTTCGAATTCGCATACAAGCTCATTTAAAGGAGCATAGCCCACCCTAATTACATGTCCAAACATTTCTAAATACTACAAATCAGTAAAAAATTATAGGTGATGAAATTGAAGCATAAGGTAATCAGATACTACTACTTCACTCCCCTTGTGAATTATTCAATTCATCGTAACGAATTCTTCGAATTGCATACGAGTTAATTTAAAATGCGAATAGCCCACCCTAATTATGCCCAAACATTTTTAAATACTAGTAGTACAAATCAGTAAAGGAGTGAATTACTTGGGAATTTGTAGAGCTTGACGGAATGGTCAACAGATCCAGAAGCGAGACAGGTGGAATTAGGGCTCATAGCCAGAGCCGTAACGCCTTCACGGTGGTTGAGTAGCGTTTTCGGAGGATTTGCCGGCGAAACGGCGTCGTGGATGCAGATCGAGTTGTCCGAAGACGACGCCGTAACGATGTGGTTGCCATTGGAGGACCACACTATCGAGGAGACTGAGCTGGAGTCGGCGGAGGACTTGTGAGCTTCACGGAGCTTCGTCCGGATCTTCATTTTTGGTGGAGGCTTTGAGTGAGAGAGAGAGAAAGATAGGGTTTGTGAGATTTGGGGGAAAAAGTGTTTTTGGTTTAGTTTAAAAATGAAATTGGAAATGGTTATGGAGGTAAATGAGTTGTGGATTTGGCGGGAAATCGCTTTTGACGCTTGTGGATTTTCGCGCCAAATCCACAAATTTTTCCCCCTTTTCTTAATGAATCTGGACCTCTCTGATGGGGGGGGCTCGAATTCGACCTATCGATTGAAGGAAAACGTGTCACATTCTAATAGTATAATCGTTTGGTTTTTTAAATATGAAATATTAGACTCCGCCCGTACTATAATAGTTGCATATTTTCTTGTTAAATGTTATCAACATTAAATACTAAATCGTGTGTTATCAACATGTACGTCGAGTAGTAAAATGAATGGTCCAAAGCTACATCATGGATTTCACATTGCACATACATGTTCATCTCATGTTCGGGTGTATAGTATACTGTATACTACTCCCTCCAATTAAATTTAATTGTCGTTCTGTATTAATTCATACAGTTTAAAGTTGCATTTATACTCCTACTTCAATGATAATTAATGACCAAAAGAAACAATAAAAAAATCACTACTTCAACTTTATAGTAGCTAATGACCATAATAAATAACATTCAAAACACCTCCAAAACCATAAATATTTTGCAAAGGGCCATTATCTCCAAAACGTTAATTATTATTTAGTGGAGGGGGTAGTAAGGATCAAACCTGTAAGTCTGAGTGATAAAATAAAAGGTCCAAAGCTACATGGGTTTCACGATGCATATATGATATAACTGTATAAGTAACGCAGTTCTCAATTATCACCTTTAACATTTCCGGTTCTAATGGCGTTGTGATGGCGAAGGCCAATCACATGACACCCCTATTGTTGCACTATCACCCTGAAGGTACAGTGTAGGGAAAAGGTATCCGAATGTGCTGATCATCATCAGCCTCCATATCATACGAAACAGAGTTCAAGACTCTAGGGGTGTCAGGCAAGCCTTAGAGGAGTGCCTAAACACAACCATGCGAGTTGCAAATCAGATGGTCGGGAGTCGGGGGTCCCCTCGACCCTGGTCATCCCCCCAGTGGGGATGCCAGGGTCTGTAGTGGGGCCCACATGCACAATGAGGGGGGTGGCACACTGTGCCCCCCCTAGGATCGAATTCCCGGGAGTAGGGACGGGAGGGGAATACCAACCGCTGCCCCAAGACCTGCTGCTGCTGCGTGGACCTGAGTGTCAATATCATGTCCTTCGAACGGACTAAGCAAAATCAGGAAACATGTTCCTTTTTATGTGAAAACTCTAATACTGTAGTCT
>JAQRGC011581075.1:0-16357 GCA_028659135.1 Plantago lanceolata | reverse complement strand
CATGTGTCACCACTCCACCGTTATGTCCGTACCAATACTTGGCCACCCAATTCGTCTAGTTTGTCATCTCACGAGCGAAAAGCTAAGAGTCCAAGGGTGACGAGTCGATAAATCGACTCTAGCCAAGCCCAAGGGAGCAGAATGCCTTTCGGTGCAAGTTTAGATAACTTAGCTAGAATCGAAAGGATATGGGCTCCCATGGGGTACCAAGACAATCACAATGTAATGTTGGCACCATGAATACATCCACCAACCTTATTCAACAATTCAAGAAAAGTGCCAAACACCTAACCCATGTACTGAATTCAACTGTTATAATGCCAAAAGACCTGAACCACTAAACTCCAAACATGGACCACTTTTGTTTCTTTTCCAGTCCCCATACCAAACTAGCGAGCATCAAATTTCTTGAGACAGCAGAGTCACAGACAAATAATTCCCGTACCAAGAATAGCAGCAGCAATGTCATTATTATTTTACTTCCAACATCGTTCCGGACAATTCAGCCAGTCAAATAACTTGTATGCCTGATCTAGAGCGCCACGGTTCCTCGGCCATTTCCACAGATTTATCTTAGTCTTCTCAACAGTATCGAAATGAGACCAATTCGTGTTTCTGAAGACAGCTTCGTTCCTGGCTCTCCATAGCATCCACATGGTGCCTTGTATAATGGCCACCACTAGTTTCCTGTTCAGCAATGGAGCCTAAAAAATTTCACCGTTGATGATGTCGATGATTGAAGACACCTGCTTACGTTTCACTCCAATCCAGATGGCCATCAAGTCCCAAACCTTCGACACGTACGGACAACTTCTGAAAATATGATCCGCATCGAGTTCCTCCTTCCCACAGAACCTGCAAAACGTTCTTACTTCTTCTGCAATAATCTGCCTCTTTTTAAGGTTGTCGATTGTTGGCACTCTATTCAGTACGAGTCGCCACGCGAAGCTATTTACCTTCAAAGGCAGTGAAGACACCCATATCCGGTTCAGCCAGTCTACCGGATGATTAGTCACCAAGTTTCCATTCAAAATATCTTTCCTCCTTTGTTGTTCATCATAACCACACCTCACTGTATACTCAGCGCTGGATATACTTCTCCACTGCCAACCAGAAAATTCCGAGCTCCGACTAATAGCCTGCCTGCAAATATCAGAAAGAGTGTGGACCATTGAAGACTCCCATAAATAAAGGGCTCTAGACCAATCCCAACACAACCCATTTCTTACTCTTTCAGAAACCGAACAATTTTTCTTCTTTTCGAGAGAGTATAAACGTGGAAACATATCTTTAAGAATCAATCCCTTACCCGCCCAAGGTTCGACCCAAAACTTTGTTACAACCTCACCCCCACCCCTTTACAAAGATTCTCAAAAAACCAAGGGCTAGACGCTACTTTGACCACAATGTTCTTCCACCACAAAGACCACAAGTAACAAGCCGATTTACCTTCCTTTATTCTAGACACACAATCCCAAATACCACCATATTTTGACACAAGAACCTTAACCCAAAGACCCTTGGACTCATTTAAAAGACCCCACACCCATTTACCTAATAAAGCCAAATTGAATTGTTTTAAATCCTTGACTCCCAACCCACCCAAATCCCTTTGATTACAAATGTTCTCCCACTTTACCCAAGCAACCTTTCTCCCCCCATCAAAAGATGAGCCCCAAAGAAAATCCCTTTGAAGGGATACAAGGTCATGGACAATAGAGTTTGGTGCAAGGAAAAACGAGAAAAAGTATAGAGGCAATGAAC
The DNA here is from genome assembly GCA_028659135.1 of Plantago lanceolata. NCBI lineage: Eukaryota > Viridiplantae > Streptophyta > Magnoliopsida > Lamiales > Plantaginaceae > Plantago > Plantago lanceolata. The sequence goes on along the minus strand of JAQRGC011581075.1, from coordinate 14,593 downwards.
CAAGAACCGATTTGAGTAAGACAATTCGTCCACCAAATGAGTGTACTTTATTCGCCCATTTCCCAAGTCTTTTCTCCATTTTTTCAACCACCACCTTCCACATACTAGAACCACTTTCCTTTCCTCCAATAGGTAGTCCCAAATAATCAAACGGACAACTTCCAACTTTACAATTCAACCTCAAGGCCCATTCTTTAATTGTTACTTCTTCCACCCCAACCCCTATGAGACAACTTTTTGAGAAATTAATCTTCAATCCGGATGTTACCTCAAAACAACGAAGTATGCTTTTCATTACCACCACATTGTCTTTTGAAGCCTCACCAAATAGAATAGTGTCATCCACGAATTGTAAATGTGAAACCACAACACCATCCTTTCCTACTTTAAATGGGGTGAAGATATTTGACGAACAAGCTTTTGACATCATAAGGATTAAACCTTCCGCCACCAAAAGAAAGAGGAAAGGAGATAGTGGATCTCCTTGTCTTAGCCCTCTCTTCAATTCGAATTCTTTACTAGGGCTCCCATTAATCAACACGGATGCACACGCGGTCGATACACACTCCATTATCCAATCAATCCATTTACTCCCGACCCCCATTCTCCTCATCATGTCTTCAAGAAAAGACCAAGATACCGTGTCATAAGCTTTTTCAAAATCGATTTTAAATGCCACCAACTTCCTCTTTTTCTTTTTAGCCTCGTGAATTAGCTCATTAGCTACAACGACACTATCAAGGATATTTCTCGAACCAACGAAGGCCGATTGATTATGTGAAATCAACTTGTCGAGCTTTTTACTCAACCGAGAGGAGAGTAACTTAGCCAAAAATTTTGTAGCCACTACCAATTAGAGATATTGGTCGAAAATCTTCAATTGCCACCGGATTGGATTTTTTGGGAATAAGGGTGATGAAAGAGCTATTAAGACCCCGCGTCAACTTAGCATTAGCATGAAATTCCTTCCCAAATCTCACCACATCATCCTTCACAATATCCCAAAAAAATCTGAAGAAATGGAAAGAAAAACCATCCGGTCCCAGGCTTTTATCCAAGCCACAACCCCAAATAGCTTCCTTGATTTCCTCCACACTAAACTCCTCTTCCAACTCCATACGATCCTCACTAGAGAGAGTCGGACAATCAATCCCATCCAACTTCACATTCGACCAAGAAGGTTTGCTAAAGTGTTTCAAAAAATGAGACCGAGCCCCTTCTTTTACCTTCGACACCTCCTCCACCCAAACTCCCTTAATTCTTAGACCCTCTATTGCTTTTTGTCTCCCCTTGAATTCAACACACCAATGAAATTTTTTTGAATTCGCGTCTCCTTCTTTCGCCCATTTTTCTTTCGACTGGATGAACTTAATGTTGTTCCGAAGAGACAAGGCATCATTCAACTTGTCTTGTACTGCAGCCATTTCCAGAGCAGGCCCTAAAGCCCTGCTGCCCGGCCCAACGGAATCAGAATGCCTCAAAATAGGCCCCTTCTGGTCCAGGCCCTCCTCATCCAGGCCCAACAAGGGCGAAATGGTCCTGCACAAACCAGTCTGCTGTGAGGCAGAGTCTAATTCCAGCGCCAAATCCAATTTTTCCAATTCTTTACTGTGAGTCTGAATCCTCCTTTCAAGATTGCCACCCACATGACTTAACCACCATTTTATTTTTTCCTTCAAAATTTTCAACTTTTCTTTTAGAACGAATCCACCCCACCCTTTCACTTTTGCGTTACTCCACGTGTCTTTCACCAACTTTACGAACGACGCATCTTTGTGCCAACCGCTTACATACTTAAACGGTCTTGGTCCCCAATCCTTTGAGCCGTCTTTAAGGAAGATAGCCGCATGATCCGAAACCGTCCTCCGAAGTCCAAATTGTACCAAATCTCCCCACGAAACCAACCACTCCTTGGATAAGAGAAAACGGTCTAAACGACTACAACAAGACCCGTTTTTTCTATACCAAGTAAAACTTCTTCTATGAAGTGGTAGGTTGACAAGATCAAGCTCCGAAATAAAAGTGTTAAAATCCTTCATTTCCCTACACCAATCACCCGCCTTAGGCCCCCTTCTTTCACTTGGAAATCTCACCGCGTTGAAATCGCCACAAATACACCATCTACTCGTGACGCTTGACTTCAATCTCGATATAATTTTCCGCCAAAGTACCTCCTTGTCGCCCAACGCCTTTGGACCATACACATTCACAATATGCACACTAACCCCTTTCCAATCCCCTACCACCTCCAAAAAACCATCATCGCCCCAAAAGTTTAATATTTTAAAACAAGACGTGTCCCAAACGCAAAGCAAGCCACCCGATAACCCATTTGAACCACTACAAACCCAATCGCAATCCGTATTGCCCCACAATGATTCCACAAATTTCCTATTTATCGAGGTGACCGATTTGAGCTTTGTTTCTTGGATGCATAAAAATTCTACCTTATGTGTTTTCACCAAATCCATGATCTCCTTTCGCTTGTTAACCCCTCCTAAACCTCTAATATTCATACTAAGAATCCTCATTGATCAACCTTTCTGCAACACCACAACCCTTCGAAACTGAACCCACTTTATCCCTTTGTTCCCACTGATTGAAAACAGCAGTTACCTCAGCCAATTTACTTGCATCTAAAAATCCCAGTTTTATACCTAAAACTCCCAAACTGTTAGCTTCCACCTCGATTTCCTTCTCCCCGAATACCTCGTCCTCCCTCTCACCGATGCCCATATCTACCTTAGCCAAGACTGTGTTATCAGACTCAACAACACTAGTTTCCTCCATACATGCTTCCCCTGTTTCAATAACATCACAAAGAGATAATCTTACTGCCTCTGCATCCCAACACCCTGCTTTTCTCCTACGTGATTTTGAAATTGGATTTGAATTAATCCCCCGGTTGTTACTTCTATCGATTCTAGCAGCCAAACTGACATCGAACTGTTCTAATAGTTGGTTTAACCCAAACGGGTCATAATTTGTATCCCTCAACTCATTGCACTCGACATCAGCCCTAGCGACCTCCTCCATAACAGTAACAGGCCCAACACTACTACCTTTTCCCAGCCCAACAGAAACAACGGGTCCAGAATTGTTCAAGCATGATCCAACATCAGCAGGCCCATTCTCATGGCCCAAAACCTGTCCACCAGCCGCCACATTTAAATCCAACCACTCATTGCCCTTTGACCTATTTTCTGCAATATTTCTACGTTCAGAATCGTGCACAGTAGCTTCTTCGGGATTCCCACAACCAGAGTTATCGCCCAGCTGTGACCTCGTGTTAATCAAACCAATAATACCTTGACTTTCATTTTTCATAAAAAGGTCTTCAATCCCCAGACTATCATCAAACTCACTGCCCGATGGGTCGATCACCTTCTCGGTGAGATCATCTGAATTTATTGATTCCGACCTTTCTGACATCGCCGGTTACGAACCTGCTCTCAGTACGTCAAGAAAATCGACGGAAGCTTCCTCCACCATCAGAATTGGATGACTGACATCTCCCACTTTTAATGATACCTTAGATCGTATACGATCAAAAGAATCCGTCTCGATACACACCTTTCCACAACTTAGATCATCTCTGGAGATAGTTACCTCATTGATATGAACAATTTTACCTAGTGTGCTGCCAAGCTTCTCGAACGTGCTTCTCTTCCAAGATGACAGCGGGACACCATAGACATGTATCCAAACCAAACGCCTCTGGTTCGTGAAACCTGCTGCCCAAGGTTGAAAATCTAGCAAGCCTTTCTCTTTAACAGTCGGCAGAAACTCCTTTAACTGTAAACCCACCACAGCATTTTCCGGCTTCAACACGATAAATTCAAACGATAACCTAGATAATCTGACTTCTCCAAAATTTGCATTTTGTAACCAATCTTCAACCTCAAACAAGGACACCGATCTATCTAACCGGCAAACCCAAGATGTGACTGCCCTCAATTCCAACTCTCTGTCAGGATCAACCTCCACCACAGTCTCCATTGACCCTTCTATTTCTCCTGTTCTGCATGTAACAACGCCCTCCCTTTCCCTGTTCTCAAAACCAACCCTAATGTCTTTCTATCCTGTAACTACATCCTTATAACTGACACTTTGATTCCTCCATGCTTCTTTCCCAAACCGTCGTGTTTCCTAAATCGACCGAACAACACTCACCACCTCTCTGTCCCTTGTGTATTTTGGTATATTTGCCAAAATCTTGTGTTTACGTATCCAACATTGCTTAACTTTACTCACCACCTCACCTTGTTCCTGTGTACCTCGAAACCTAGCAAAAGCGAACCTCTTACCTTCCTTGCTCAATTTGTTCAGGATGAACACTTCCACGATATCTTTCGGGTCAGCATCAGTTGGAAAGTTTGAAATAAAAACAGAGAACCAATCAACCCTATCCCTTCTACCTTCTCTTCTCAGCACTCTTTCACCTAATCGACTAAAAACCTCACTCCGACCGGTTCTTGGTAAGTTTGGGGGGTGTGGATGGGGGGTGAACGGGTAGGCTTTTTGGCTCTGGAGTTGAAAGTTTGGTGGCCGGTGAGCGGCCGGAATCCTACGGATGGGGCTTCTAGAGATTCTCTCCCTTACCACTCTCATTCTTTTAGTATCCTGTACAAAATTGCTTAGTATACTTCTATTTATTGTTGTACTAAATTTTCTAACTATCATTCAAAGTTGACCATGCATGATGGCTTGAAATCCGTAAAAATATTGCGTACTCTGTGCACCTAAATGCCATCAACGATAAATTTCACATGCAGCTAAGCTAATAATCACAATGTGAACATGCCACTTCTTCTCTACCTAACATTGAATTGTTCTATGTAGCGGAAATTTGCACCTCGCTGCACACTACACACATTGTCTGTTTTAAACGTGTCACTTTATCTCTACCTGTTAACAACCAAATCCATCACTTCGGATTATAAATGAAGTACTTCCTCTGTCCAACTATCCACGTTGAAGCTTTCAATTCCAATTTTATTAACTTTTTAAATGTTCGATTGACCTCATTTTATTTTTAAATCATATCGAAAAATCATTTAGTGAAATTTTATTGTTAAAACATTAAAAATAAACACTATATAAAAAAGTTAACAAAATTAAAATGGAAAATCTTTACATTGCATAACATAGTAATCTCATCTAGATCTTGTTATAAACCGAAGGTGCAAAGTTTGAAACCACCCCGCATTATCAATTTATATTATAATTAGTTTAACAACTGGTGAAAACCTTTCTCAAGTTGCATGCTAACTAGTACTAAGTACGCTTTAATATAAGAAAATATCAACATCACGGATCTAGCGCAAAATAAGTATAACTAGCTACCAAAGACCCGATCCGTTATTCCTTCTTTATGGAGTATTTAATGTATAATCTTGTTTCATTGATGATCAACTTGTAAATGAAAATTCATTTTCTGGACTTAGAAGGAGTAGATAGAAATTTGGAAATTAGACTGAGCTCCTGGTCAAATCATCAATTTAAAAGAAAACTAATCAAGCACTATGAAAAACAAAGCAAAATTGAACCGAACTGAAGATTGAATACTTTAAGACAAATCGGAATCAAGCAGGGTCATAGAGAGGCTGATTGTCATCAACCAAAGTATAGCACTACTTCAGTACTAGTAATGGATTTCCAAAACACACAATACCAAGCTTCTCTGCCACCCCCAAAGCTGAGGTTCAACAATCCAGACACGAATAACTACGTCATCTGGAGAGCCGAGACACGTGAACAGTTCAGGCGTGCAGGCATCCTTGGTATCATAGATGGCAAAATTGCGGCCCCTCTTGAAACGGAGTTACATCTCAAGCACCAGATGTTGTCTTTGCTGGACAAAGGCATAGTTCTCACCAATGTGGACCGGAAAAACAGCAGAGACATTTGGTTAGAGCTGGAGAGCAAGTACGAGGAGCTCATCAGTTGCACGAACAAAGGGCAGTACCCGTATCTGCCTGACTACCTTTGGCCAACAAAGTTATGGCTTATGGAAAACGCAACAGTTACAAACTACGTAGTGTGGAGAGCTCAGGTGACGGATATGTTTAAGCGTGAAGGCCTGCTGGGGTACGTGGTCAGCCCTGATGCACCTGGACCAGAACACATCATCCGTTTTCCCAATGCCACGGTCATGGAGAATCCACAATACCGTGTTTGGACACAAGTTCATCAAGACCTTAAGGACAGGCTTTTGTCTCTATTGCATAGAGACGTCACTCCAACTGATGTGGATCGCAAAAGTTTTCGAGACATTTGGTGGGAGATCGAAAAACAGTTCATGCCACTTTGCCTCCGTAGTAGTCCAGGTACTTCATTCAGATATTCCCCAGTCCCAATATTTAGTTTGTTCTAATTTGGTGAGCTCATTAATTTAGTCAATAATTAATTTGAATGGAAAGAAATTAAGCATCAAGCACTAATTAGTAAATCTGATTGTCATATTATCAGATTTAGGATAATCAGTAACTTATTGTTGTGTTTTTGAAGAAGGGAGTGTACATTCTAGCAAAGTATCAAAGAATTTGTCGCCATTGCTACATAGTCCGAGTGAGTACTTGAAATTGCACAAAGCTGCATTGTTGGGTCACAAATGGGCAACAAAGCATATATTTCAAAGCCATGTAGGTGGTGCGATGCTGAAGAATCTTCGTGTGGCGATTCACTCGCCAGACAATCCTCCTCAACTTGTGTTTGGTCTTTCCGCGCTAAAACCAGCTGCTGACGAATTACTGCAATTTTCACCGTGTAATGCTAGTACAGCACTATCTGACCAGGGAGGCATCTTCCCACTTCATTTAGCGCCCATATTTGTCATAAGGGACGTGCTCCGTTACTTGATCTCCCTCAACGATGATACTACACAACACACTCCCTACCAGGTTGCGTCAAGATTTGCACTCCTCATGTCCGCTATTGATGCAGGACATTTTGGTAAGTAATAGTACTAGCTTCACTCAATTCCTCCTGCAATTTACCTTCATAAATTTGTAGTAGTATAACTAATAGCTAGTGATCAAGCAGATATTGCATTAGAGTTGGCGGAGAAGTATCCATACTTGGCTAGACTGGAACATGGGAATAAATCAGCTCTAAGGTCTATTGCTTCGAAGAAGTCAGCATTTAGTGACGGACATGCTGACTTCAAGTCTCTGTAAGTCAAATGACACGACTGTTACATGACAGAGATAGTAGCTAGATAAGTAGATTACAATCTGGGCACAATTTGTTTTTGATAACTGACATGCATATATGTTTCTGGCTTTCTGCCCTAAAGGTTTTCACGGTTTGCGAGAAACATGCCATTTGTTGGTCCGGTTCCACGGGTGGATGAGGGAAGGCGCTTCGTCAAGTACTGGTTTCTACTTTGGCTGTCATGTAAGCTTCTCGCTTCCCTCATCGAGTATAATCATGACGTTAAAACAATGCTGCAAAATGATACACTATATTTATTTACACTGGTAGTAGCGAATCAAGCTGCTCCTGATGCGTTCACGAAAAAGTTGGGTCAAAGTTCAGATCAAACTCGAGATCACTGAATACTTGACTTAATCTCGAGCTTGAATCCATCACTAAACTAAAATTCCAGTTTCGGAATATGTGTGTACAATTCATTCTTTCATTCATCTGATGTTGGCGCACTTCCATGGTTTGATCAGGTTTTGCCCTGGTGATATTTATTCTATTGAAGCTACTTCACTTTTTGGGAAAGTTGCCATGGATGTTTCTTAAATTTACAGGTATACACCCCTTTTGCCATATATTGTTTCCAAGTAAAATACATTTAAGGTGCAGGTTTAAATTTTACTTGATTTGATATAATAGTTCCCCAATAGGCCAATATATAATGGAAATGCAGTTGTGCAAAGCTTAAACGAAATTTCTGTCGAACACTAAGATTCAAACCTACAGAGTCTCTGCTATGAAACTGGACATACAAAAAGTCGACTAAACATATGAGAACCTTATTGGTAGTAATTGATATCTTTTGGTCCTGTTTAATTGATTCAGGATTGGTAAACGGGCAACCAAAGGAACGGCAGTATATGGTTGAAGCACGACATCTGGCTGATAGTATCATAAAAAATGTTGGAGTTCTTTCGGGTGAAAATGAAGATATTATTCATGAGGCCATCTTTCTAGCAGCACAATCCGGAATACATGCAATTGTTGAAAAGATGTTAGATTATTCTACGGGTGCTGCTCTTTGTTTCGATTCAGCATCATCACGTTATATCTTCCATGTTGCAGTGAAATGCCGCTCCCAAAAGATATTTCGTCTCATTTATGAAAAGTGTAGTAACAGAAATCCTGCAGGGGAAAGCACATTGCTCTTATCCCTGGACATGCCTGATGCTGATGGGAATAACATCTTGCATTTAGCTGGGAAGTTATCACCAGTCGGCATATTGGATAGGATTCCAGGGGTAATTTTCCAGATGCAACACGAAATGAAATGGTACACGGTATGTCATCACAATCTATTCTTTTTGCTACGACTGACGACTCTATATAAAATTAAACAACTTTAGTTATAACGGTTGTATACTTATACACGTACATGACAGGAAATAGAAGAAATTGTGAGTTTGCATTGTACAGAGATGCTAAATTGTGATGGGAAAACTCCTAAGATGATCTTCATTGAAGAACACAAAGAGTTGAAAGCAAATGCAGAGAAATGGTTAAAGGATACGGCCAACTCATGTACGGTCATAGCAGCACTGATTAGTACAATAATGTTTGCAGCAGCGATCACAGTACCAGGTGGAAACAACAGCAGCACAGGCTTACCCTTGTTTTCACGAAAGGGGATTTTCTTACTGTTTGCTATTTCTGATGCTGTCTCCCTTATCACATCGACCTCTTCCCTATTGATATTCATGGACATAATGATGTCGCGCTATGAAGAAGAAGACTTCTTGCGTCATCTACCAGTAAAACTAATAACCGGCACAGGCACCCTACTTGTTTCAATAATGTCCATGATGATGACTTTCAGTACAACACTCTATCTTGTGTTTGGCCGTGGCAAAAAGTGGGTTCTTATTTGTGTGCTTGGGATGGCTGCTTATCTCATCATTTTGTTCTTGTACTTGCAAGGCTCCGCTCTGCGCCATTTGATTGCTTCAACTTACAGTGAAAGATTAGTTCCACAGCACTTGAAACCTAGTCCGGCGGGTAATGAAAATTCAGGCGCCGATGATGAGGATGCCTACCTTTTATGAAATTCAAGAAAGATCAGTTGCACCTACACTATGGAGTATTTTCCTATTCATGTCATCTACAGAATTATGTTAATCTTGTAAATGCATTCATAGTGAAATAACGACTTATGCTTGTGTTCAACAAAATTCGTACCCCTGAGCTCCGCCGCCCCTGGATGAGATGGATCATTTGACTGCAGGCTGCTGGCCGTCACCTCATCTCCCTGTCTTTGATTTCAACTTGTTCGTTCCCTACTTATTAATGGCGAGTCATTAACGACTTAGCTGCCATACGGGTCTACTTATTTATGTCTAATTATGTATGTCCACATTACATTACTTATTTAGATCAAATTCTCTTGATCTAAATAAGTCCGTTGACTTGTCGGATTGTGTACTGGGCAGAAATTCGGGTGGTATGGGCCAACTAAGTCTGAAAACTGGTGTGGGCTTGGCCCAAGAAGGTGGGTTGGGCGCTAAGGCTATTTTGGATGGAGATGAAGTTAATTCTCAGTCTAAGTCTCTGTTCTTTTCATCTGAAAACTCATTATTTTCAGTTCAGTTCTGTTCAATTCAATTCTGTTCAGTTCTGTTCAGTCTTGCTTAGTTATAATTTGTACTGCACTTTAGTTCTCTTCAGTTCTGTTCAGTTCTGTTCTGTTCAGTTCAGTTCTGTTCAGTTCTGTTCAGACGAAAAGAACAGAGCCTAATACAGAAGAGCCCATTGATATTAACTCCGACCCGTTTTCACTTCAACATCTGATTGATATTTATGATAAAAACCGCTCGGGAGGGAGAACAAACAGAGAGAGTGCTTTTACAGGTCGAGCGACTGGTATTCTGCATCGTAGACAAGCAAGGATGTGGGATGCAGATGAGGTGTGTGAGTCTTTAATCGAAAGTGAAAATTTGGTCAATGGGTCTGCCCGTTCGGAGTCCAGTATGTGTGGTATTGAGAATGGAGTTGCTGTTAATTCTGGAAACGATACGTATTGCGATAAGGAGCTGAAATTATTACGGATTTGGGAAGCAAAATGGGTTTTCTAAATACTGGTGGTTGTGAGGCTGCATTAGGAATTTTCAAGGAATGGGAAGCTAGAGATCGAAGTGGGAATACTGGGTCAGGTTCTGGTGATGTACAAAAAGTGTGTTAATGCGGATTGTTAGTTTGAATGTTCGTGGTTTAGGTGGGGGAGTGAAAAGAAGAGAAATTGCAGAATTAATTAGAAAAGAAAAGGTGGAGTTTCTATGTATTCAAGAAACAAAGATGAACTCAATTGAAAAGAAGTTTGTAGAGATTTTGTGGGGAAATTCGAATTTCGATTGGGTGTTTAGTAGCTCTAATGGTTTTTCGGGAGGACTTCTTTGTGTGTGGGACACTTCGTGTTTCAAATTATCGAAATTTTGGGGAGAGGATGGCTTTCTCGAAGTTGAGGGTGAGTGGGATGGAAAATTACTACGAATTGCTAATGTGTATGGTCCTAAATCCTTGTGTGATAAGGAGGCTCTTTGGGTAAGACTTGTGGAGCGAGTGCATGCTAGTAATGTGGAGAGATGGTGCGTGTGTGGCGATTTTAATGCGATCAAACATCATAGTGAAAGAAGGGGTGTTCGGAGTGGGGATTGGAGTAAGGAGACGAAGGACTTTAGTAACTTTATTACGAAGCTTGACTTTGTCGATTTGCCTCTTCAAAGAAGGAAGTATACGTGGTATCGTAGTAATGGAACATGTTGTAGTCGATTGGATCGATTTTTACTTTCTAAAGCTTGGTTGTCAACTTGGGGCGATGTCACACAAATTGGGTTGAAAAGAAAGTTTTCGGATCATGTGGCGGTCTTGCTAAAATCTGTATGTAAGGATTGGGGTCCTCGCCCTTTCAAGTATGTTAGTGGGTGGCAAAAGGATGAAAATTTTGTGAAGTTAGTGAAGGATTCGTGGAGAGAAGCAAATGTTGTTGGATGGGGAGGTTTTGTATTAAAGGAAAAGCTGAAATTTCTGAAGGAAAAAATTAAAATTTGGATGAAGAAAGATGGTGGATCGCTGGATGAGAAGGTGGAATATTATAGCTCTGTTGTGGAAAAATTGGATCTTGAGTTAGAAAGTGGGCTAGTAAGTGCTGACCAATCATTGGGCTTGGGCCTGGATGGTGTTTATGTGGGTAGTGGATCAGACAATGGGCCGGTTTCGGGATCTGATGTAGACCGTCTGGAGTTACAGAACATGAAAGTCGGTTCTGTTAAACAACGGCAGTATATTCTGGCACAGGAAAATTTGGCAAAAGCATTGGAACTCAGACATAATTTGAAATTCATCCAAGCAAAAGAAAAATAGGCGAAGGAGGGGGACGCCAATTCGAAATTTTTTCATAGGTGTGTGGAGGCTAAAGGGAGACAGAAACATATAGAGGGGATCCGTATTAACGGGTTATGGGTGGACGACGTGGTGAAGGTGAAGGAGGGTGTCCGGGAACACTTCAGAAAAAGGTTCAGTATGGCTAGTGTTGGAAGTCTGAATTTTGAGAATCTTGACTGTCCAAAGTTGTCCAGGGAAGATGTAGAGGAGTTGGAGAGAGATTTTGAGGAGGAGGAGATTCGTGAGGCGGTGTGGAGTTGTGGGGTTGATAAGAGCCCGGGGCCGGATGGATTCACTTTCCATTTCTTTCGGTTCTTTTGGGAAGATGTCAAAGATGATGTGGTGAGGTTTATCAAGGAGTTTCATGCTAATGCCAAGTTGACTAGAGGTATAAACGCTTCTTTTATCACTCTCATCCCAAAGAAAATGAATCCGGTGGCTATAGATGAGTTTAGACCAATCTCCTTGATTAGTAGTGGGTATAAAATCCTTGCAAAGGTCTTGTCGTTGAGGTTGAGTAAGAAGATGGAAAGGTTGATTTCTCCTAATCAATCGGCTTTTGTGGGTTCTCGACATATTCTAGATGGAGTCGTGGTGGCTAATGAATTAATACATGAAGCTAGAAAGGAAAAAAGAAAGATGGTTGCATTCAAAATTGATTTTGAAAAGGCGTACGATTCGGTGAATTGGAGCTTTCTTCGGAAAATGATGGTTATGATGGGTTTTGGAGAGAAGTGGATAAGGTGGATCATGGAGTGCATCTCTTCGGCATCTTCTTCGGTATTGATTAATGGTAGCCCGACTAAAGAATTTGATTTGAAAAGAGGTTTAAGGCAAGGAGATCCTCTTTCCCCTTTCCTTTTCCTTATAGTGGCGGAAGGGCTTAGTCTTATGATGAAGAGTGCGTGTAGTTTGGGAATGTTTGTACCATATAAAGTTGGAAGAAATGGAGTGGAAATTTCACATCTTCAATTTGCGGATGACACTTTATTGTTTGGGGAAGCATCGGATTCGAATATTGTGGCAATGAAGTGTATTCTTAGATGTTTTGAAGGCTTCTCGGGGTTGAAGATAAATTTTGGGAAAAGTTGTCTTTTGGGTGTAGGTGTGGAGGATGAGGTGTTGAGTAGATGGGCTTCTCGGTTGAATTGTAAAATTGGCTCGACACCTTTCAATTACTTGGGTCTTCCAATTGGTGGAAAAGAACATAGTGTGAAGTTATGGAATGTAGTGGTAGAGAAATTGGAGAGGAGGTTGAGTAGATGGTCGAATAAAGTGCTATCTTTCGGGGGACGAATAACCTTGATTAAGTCGGTGCTTGGATCCTTACCTATTCACTTCCTATCTTTTTTTCATGCTCCAAATACTATCATTCATGACCTTGTTTCTCTCCAAAGAGACTTCCTATGGGGGTCATCCCTTGATGGAGGTAAAAAAGTTGCTTGGATTAGTTGGGATAAAGTGTGTGAGTCTAAAGAGTTTGGTGGTCTTGTTCTAAAAGATTTAAGGTTTTTTAATCTTGCATTGCTAGGTAAATGGGTTTGGGGGTTGTTAAATGAACCGAATTGTCTTTGGGCTAGGGTGTTAAGGTCAAAATATGGAAATTTGTGGGATAGTGTTATTCGTGTTAAAGAGGGGAAAAATGCGAGTTATCTTTGGTCTTTATGGTGGAAGAATATTGTTGAAAAAGTGGCTTGTTGTTCTTGGTTTTTTGATAATCTAAGTAAATCGGTGGGTTCGGGTCTTAGATCGAAATTTTGGTTAGAACTTTGGGTTGGTAAAGGGGTCATTCTAAAAGAATTATTTCCTAGACTATTTTCTTTAGAGAAAAATAAGATGTGCTGTGTTGAAGAATGATTTTTAAGTGGTCGTGGTCTAGAGCACTGTACACTTGGGAGTCTTGTCTCATTCACCAACTTCTTGATTTGTGTAGACAGGGCATTAGTAAAAACAATTCTGATGACAGGTGGGTTTGGCACTGTGGAAATGAAGGTGTTTATACTGCTAAGACCGGCTACAGTGCAATTCTGGATGCAAACAGACAGTCGAGCAGATTAGCTCAGTTACAACAACCAGTGGACTGGTACGGGAGAGTCTGGGAGAAGGCATTACCACTGAAGGTAAATGGGTTCGTGTGGCGACTAGCCTGGAATAGGCTGCCTTCGTATGATAATCTGAAACGGAGAAATATTATCTAGCCGGAAGTAATTACGTTATGTCGAAGCTGCTTGGGTTTGGAGGAAAATGGATTCCATACGTTCTATGCCTGTCCTACAGCACTGGAGGTGTGGAAGCTTGTGGCAAGATGGACGGGTGCGTCGTTGCAGCCGGTAACGTCTTTGATTGAAATGGTAAGGGGTAGGATTCTGGATTTGCCAAACAAAGAGGATCGATTTCTGGTAATTATCATTCAAGGGACTCTATGGCATTTGTGGAAAGCAAGAAATAATGCTATCTTTCGAAACGATGTTAAAAATGCAACTGAAGTTGTGGAAGCATTGAAGAAAAACCTATGGGTCTGGCTTAGAAACAGAAATGCGATCGGCAGAGAATACAATATGGTAGGAAATATCGACCCTAGGGGGGGCACAGTGTGCCACCCCCCTCACTGTACACGTGGGCCCCAATGTGGGGCCCACGTGCTACAGACCCTGGCATCCCCACTGGGGGATGACCAGGGTCGAAGAGACCAATATGGTAGATTGGTGTGTGAATCCTGCTGGGTGTTGGAATTAATTAATTTGTCAACATATTAAGTAAGTAGGTGGAGCACGTGGGTGGTGGTAAGTAAGTTTGGGGGCTAGCCATTTCTTGTTTTGTCTTCATTGGTTTTGGTATGTATTGTAGTAGCAGAGTTGTACTTGACTCAGTGGTCTTCATTGGAAGTCTTGGGTATACGTGAGCCTCTTAGGCCTTCTCCAGCAGTCATCCCCACTCATCCCTTCTCTTTCTTGCCACATCAGCTTCTCACTTACTCATCCTCAAACACTAAAAATCTCCTCCAACAGTCATC
>JAQRGC011579931.1:0-10929 GCA_028659135.1 Plantago lanceolata | reverse complement strand
AAAAAAAAAATCCTTTTCATTCAGACCCAATCACATCAAACTAAAAGTCCGTGAAGGTTGTATAAATGTAAAAGAGTAACGTCATACTTCTTCTAAAGTAAAGAACTTGGGAGGCTGCTCTAACGAAAAAGAGAGAAAAGGCAGAGCAGATTGTTCTAATTTGATATAAAAGATAAAAAACAATAGAAAAAATCGTAATCCCATAATAATAATAGAAAGTAGACAACTCTTTTGCTGCGAATTTTGTTACATCAAAGTGTAATGTAGATCTCGATTAGATGACGACTTAAGCGGTCAATCCCAATAAGGAGAAACGCACTGGAAATATCTACGTCGACGCATTTCTTTCTTCACGCGCGGGAAATAGTTAATTATTCTACTCTAAGTTTGACTAGGAATAGAGATAGAGAGGGTATGTTCGTCCATTCCCACCCAGAGCTTGGGAAGAGAAAATCTACAGCTTTTACGAGCGATTACATAAAAACGATAATAAATACTACTTTTCCAATCTAGTCCCCGAGTGCCTAAACTAGAATTAAATGGAGAATAGATTCTATAAATCTAGTTCCTCGAAATTCTAGATGGAGATTGGAACAAAAGGAAAATAAATGTGGGTCAATCAATGGAAAACAAAGATTTCATCAGCAATCCCCACAAGTTGTTAGGAGGATCGGATTTACAATACAAGGTAAAAAGTTTGAGTCCAATCTCACATGACATGAATAGAAGAAAGAAGAATGCAAAGGAAAGAAAAAGATTAGCCGAAAAGATCAGAAAGAAGGAGGAAGGCTTGGGAACCTTTAGTCTAGTCCTTCAGTCCAATTCCATTCGATTTCTTCTATTAGTCTTGATGTGATGGAATTCTAGCCTTTAATGGATGTACGGAGAAAGAAGAAGAAAAAGTGGAAAAGATAGAATAGAATAACATTGGAAAATGAAATAAATCCATTACGAAGTAGATGAACTTTTACTTGCCCGAAAAAGAAAAAAGGCAAAGACTCATAGGTAGACCAAAAGGGAGAGGTTGAAGTTAAGGGGGCGCGATCAATCAAGACGAAGGGGCCCGTAAAGCACGTCCTGCGGAAGACGACCTATATGCCATTCATAGAAATTCGAGCAGTCTTTTTTTTGGGGTTAGGCCTAAGGCTCATATAATACTTTTGGCAAGGTAGGAATAAAGGAGTCAGATTGAGATGAATTTTCAAGAAAATGTTTTTCAAAATAAGAAGAATTGAAAATGCAGATGTCGAATATATTGATTCACTCAATTGTGCAGAGGAAAGGTATAGGTAAAAATGATCTAATCGGACTCCCCAGGAGCTTTCGTACAAGGATATGGGTCATCAGCAGTAGAATCATCAAAAAGAAGAGCTCATCTTATACTTTACTAGCTCACTTATCGATAGCTACTTTCGATTTAGGTCTACTTCTCCTTCACACATTATTATAGCCCCTGAACAATAGGATAAACATGATCTTTCTCTCCAATTGATAATCCAACTACTACAGGTCGGTGAGGACATCCTAAATTAGGAACTTATCTTCATAGTAGGCCTATTTATAGGCCAATTAAGCAAGCCAAAACGATTATTCCCTGCTTGTTTATCAGATAGCCAATGGCAGGTTAAACTAGCAGTGGTTTTAGCTCTGGGATTGGAATTGTTAACCAATGGTATAATCCGCTTGCTTGTAATATTACGAAGAAAATGTAAGTAATAAGAGATAACGGGAATTGGATGCTAGGGAAAACGTTGCTGCTAGCCAGGATAAAGGGATACGTGGGTGAAGGCATTTGGCAGGATCCATATTTATTGGAAAATTCTGTGTTGGTGGCGATAAGGTCCGACGATAAACATTCTTCTAAAATGAACCTTTCGGGATGCTCGCATGGAGAATATGCCAGATAAAACTTACAAGCTTGTGGGCATTGAAAAGAGATTTTACAAGACTTGAAATGGATATGAGAATGGGGTAGGCTTCCGAGAATGCATGCAAAGGAATCCAAAAATATGGGGCTTTAGAATGATCCTTCACGAACTGAAATGGGGACTACAAGTGCTAAATTATTAAAGTTTGCTGCTCATATATAGTGTCAGGTAAAAGTATCGTCCTTTATTTGCATTTTTTGCGTCTTCGGCAATGGTATTTGATTGTGACGGCTCCAGATTGCTGTCTTTTCGAAGCCTCTCTGATCGAAAACGATCCAAGGAAGCTGCCTCTATTTCTATTCTCAGATCAGAAGCCGATTATTTCACATCTGTTTAATATTAATAGGAGAACTCCCTACTATAGTTTCCCATTCTAGCAAGTAATTTCTTTTAAAATCATATATCTAGGAAATGCTGCAAGAAAGACTAGCCCTCTCGGCCGAGGACCTTTGCAGGTAGACAGCAACCCAAGCGGTAAACAGAGTCGGTGTATATAAATGTTATTCCCTCGCAGATTGAGGAAGTACCAGACCCCTAAATTGCAAAAACCTTTGCCTTAATTGCTGTCCCCGATTCCTTGAGGAGCAATCAAGTATTTGTTGAGATGCTCTGAGAAGTGTGATCCAACATGGATAGTTGTACGTTCATGAGCCACTTTTTGGCGACTTACTCGATGAAAGAGCTAAATTGTCCTTATTGATTCGCAGTCTCACGACTTCTACTCTCCCGCTCTGGTCGAGCTCCTTTCCTCTACAACTCTGCAGAGGTTTTATTTCCTTGTCAGTCATCCCTGTTTATATACCAAATTCTTTGACTTCCAATGAGGACCTTTCCTAGGTCGGTGACACCACCATGATTCGATAATCCTGAGTAGATTCCGCGCAAGCCGAAGCAACACACTCCATTCCATGTCCTGTTTACTGTCAACGAAAAACCATAGAAATCACCCCTTTTGGGGTCAAGTTGTTCAGAGAAATCTCGGACACTGAGTCAGCGTTTCAATGGCTAGTCGCCCGGTCCTCATCTATACTATAAGATCTATAAGTATTTCACCTTCCCGAGGTTTCTATAACCTAGGATATTCTGTCGGCATCCCAAAATGAGTGCATTCTGTTGATCTCATATGTTCTCTCCTATGAAGTCTATTTTATTTTCCATGTTTGTGTGCAAAAGCTTCCAATTTAGTTGGTGCAAGATCAGCTGACACTCTACCTCAAGAGGACCTTCTACCTCGATCTGAGATACGGACTCCTTTGCTTTTGCTGACTCATCCGGAATGGAAGAAGGATCGGTCTCTTAAGGACATCAAATGGAAAACTTTCTTTTTCTACTGACTTCGCGAAAGAAGGCTAACACATTCGCCATGTTTTACTGAAGTCGTGATTCGATATAGGTTTCCCTTTTGCTTTGATTAGTTCGATAAGTCTACTGTGTAAGCAGGTGAGCTCTTCTCCTACCGACTGCTAAAGACGGTAAATCCCTTCCCTTATTCCTTTCTCTTTTCTTCTTCGCTCTCCACCAGCTAGCTAATAAATGAATCTTGTAGACTAAACTACCAGTTTTTCTTCATTTCCTCGCAGCATTTCTCGGAAAGTCTCATTAGCGCTAGGCTAGCTTTTGCTATCTCGAAATTCTTACTAGTGTAGCCACAATCCACAATAGCTTCCCTCATTTCCTTTCCGAGGATAAATTCCTTATAGCTATAAACCCGATCTAGGCATTGCCTTGTCTTACCCGATGGATGGGTTGGAATCGCTCACTACTTCCCTCATGCATTTTTTTTTACTTGCACGCTGTCTTAAATGAGTTTCTAGACTTGAGATTGATACACCTATCCCGAAAGAAAGCTTTCATGATGCAAAATTCGAAATAGAGCAAAAAGCGCATGCAGTGCATTTGAGTCCTTTGACAAACTAAACAAAAATAGTTATTAGTGCTAAGAAAGGAAGAATGGAGACCCTTATTTATAGGGAAATTTTTCAACTTGCTCGAGCTTTTCTTGAAGAGCTGAAAGGAAATGGAAAAGTCATTGATGGTCTTGCTCAACATAGTTCGAAGGGTTGATTTCGACTTGAGCTAGCTAGGAGTTGATGAGGCGAGCCCTAGATCCGATACTTCTGAAAAGTAAGCCTTCTCGACTTCTCTTGGTATGCCTTTTAGTCGACCTCCTCTTTTTACAGCCCTATCCCTGTATCCCTGTGGTAAAGGGCCTAAGTGTGGCGAGCACATACGAGTTTCAGAGGATCGAAATAAGTTACAAATGTTCTCCTGGACATTTAGGCCAAGATAAACCTATCAGTATTTCCGTTCCGTCTCTAATCACCTTGACTTACCTTACCCCATTTCATTCTTTTCGGAATGTCTTTCTTTAGAAAATCAATAAATACGGAAAAATGAGTTACTTTGTCATTGTTTCGAAAGGGATATTGACCTTCTTTAGCTGTAGCTCTTGAATAATAGAACTTTTCCTCTTCCAGTCCGTGGAAGTCTTCAGTCGACACCATACTGCCCCTTCCGCCAAAGTAAGTACGACGGATTCGAAACTCCTATTTCCAATCTTCCCTTTTCTTATCATCCTAGCCAATGCACAACTCAAATTTACTCCTACTATCGTAGTTGTCCTCAACGCTCTACTATGGATATGGATCGAACTGTCACTCTTCTGGTTGTCTTCTAGGAACTGAGACTCGAGCTCGAGCCCTTCTTTCGATGTCAGGTCCGGAGCTTTGGGACTACGGATCAACCGTAGGTGTGCAAAGTGAAAACCAAACACACTTCTTAGATCAGCTTGTCCACAATCAAGAAGTAAAGAAAAACAAGGGGTCTTGGGCGCGATAAAGAAGGTGGGACAAAGCAAATAACTACCTTGGATGGAACAACTCGGGAGGTCGAAAACGTAGAATTAATTCAGGCACATTATATCTTTCTTTGCCAAAATACAAAAAAACGAGCTTTTTGCCCCTTATGACACTTTTCTATTTTCTTGACAAGCTTTCCCTGGGGAAATAGAGTTTCTAGCTTTTTGCATTAAGGGAGAAGGAATTGTTCGAGTTTTTAAATGTCTTTCTTAGGGAAATTCGAGTTTTATGGTTTTCTCCATAGGGAGAATGCAACTTTCTATGAATTCGGGAATTGAACCCCGACATAGCGAGTTTTGCAACCGTTGCTCTTGCACTAAATCGAGTTGTCATTGATAAACCGGCGTTAGATGCCCCTTACCCCTTCTTGTTCTCCTTGGGAATGGATAAGAAAAAAGGGTGATTGATTGTTCTTAGAGGCGTCTATGCAAGGTAGATTCCGTAAGGCTTCGGAGTTAGCCATGTAGATGGAAGGGTAAGGGCACTTATACCCATAGTAGGGTCTTTATAAAATGCATTCGAAACAAAGAGGAAGGGGCTTCTTCGAAGTTAGAGTGTTCTTGGCAAGTTCGTCTTTTCGCCCTAAAAGAAAAGGTATGGTAGGGTTTCCACAGGTCGGAATCAGATGCGAGTCTATTTCTTCTGTGCAATCTAGATCAAGTTAGATCCGTGAAGGAATCTATTTTGTAGATCGAAGAATCATGGATTGGATTTTCACGCAAATAAGCTCTCTTCTTTCATCTCAAAGGATCATCTTAAAGTAGGTTGTAAAAGAGACTGATCATAATCACCATTTTCCCCTAGATAGACAACGAGGCATTTCTTCTTTCTAAACTTTGACAGAGAAGTCCTCTTTGAATGCGTGAATTAAACAATCCCATTTTCTTTACCATTTCATCCAAAACCCTTCAAGGCAGAGAGACTTTCCCTGAGATAGATGCTGCGATCCCTCATCTACAATCTTAAACATATTGTTGACAGAGGTAGAATCTATTCCCTTCCCCTCACCTTTAAGACAGGCTTTTTTTCTATTAGGCAGCAGATTCCTTGATACAGGATGGGTAGACGTAGTCCCTTCCTACATAGCTGAAATTTTTCAGATCCTAAATTCAACATTCGCGGCTCATAAGAGCCTTACACTTAGGGGGCCCCGGGCAAGAGAGAAAGAAAGGATTCTGCAAATAAAAAGTATTGTCTAGACAGGAAGTTTGAGCTACTTACACAGATATTGATTAGCTCCAAAGCAATCGGACTTCTCTTGGCTAGTGTACCGGTATCACCAACTAAGCACCGGGACTTCCAATCCTCTATCTCACCGTAGGAGTCGCTACCAAGAAGACTGCAATCTCTTAACTGAAGAGAGCTAAAAAAAGACAAATAGACAAGACCCTGTTTTTTCATATAGGGTAAAGGTGTGAGGAAGAGCATCGTGTTGGGACCATAGCGGATCGCTTTGTGAAGGCTGAAGTCTTGGGTTCCAATTGCTTGAGAAAAAGCAATTCTGTAAATAAGTAAATAAGACGGAAGGGGCTAGAAGATGATACCAGAAAAGAGCTACTAAGTAGAAATCCCATTTATGATATGACTAACCGAAACCAGTCTAATACGAAACTGATCAGAAATCTAAGAGTCTATAGAGAGACTAAATAGGTTACATACAGGAAGTAATAGTTGACAGCTCCATGGAATAGCCCCTTTTTGGGGTCAAATTAGCTTCAATAAGAAGAAAGTCCCTTCTATTAGAATATTGTGAAATGTACACTTAGGTCATGAGAGGAAGAACTAAAAGAGAATGTTTAGAAAAATCCAAATCGAAGATAGATTGGCATTTTAGTCATCCTTGTCTGGAAAAAACCCTCCTTCTCGTAGTATAGTAGGAAAAAAAATAATCTTTAGGTCTTAAACAAAAAGAAAAAGGCAAAGAAAAGCGGAAATTAGCAAGCAATGAACGAACAATCCTCGGTAACACGAAAAGGATAAGAGAGATAGAGTCCCGATCAGTCAATGGAATCTTAAATACCTAAGTTCGAATCACTTTACGAAGGGTGGGAAAAGTCCTTATAAGATAAAAATAAAAATAGAACTGGATCCCATTCAATTTCAATATAGAGTAAAGAAAGCCAAGTCTATTTGGTACATTAAGCTACTATTACTATAAAACTAACCCTGCTTGTCTCGAGCGAAGAAGCAACTCAAATGGGTCGTAAATAGAGGATAATAGAAACTATTACACAAAACAAAAGATTCAGCTACGTAGATAAGCTTCCGTAGTGGGATCTTGAATCACTACGAAATTAGGAAAGAGAGACAACCTTATTCTAAAGATGGGTAGGAGAGAAAGATCGAAATATAGATATTGCTGAGAATTTGAGAGTAAGTACGATTCCATTATGAAAATTGATAGTTGGGCTAAGGTAAAAAAGATACCTATATTGACCGACCTCCTGCTCTATGGTGATAAGTGCTAACTAAATAAGGCTAAAGAGTGCATGATTGGACGCATAAGTAGTTTCTAGATCTTTCTGGGTGGATGGATTTCACCAGTCTGATTAAGGCCATGTTTAAGTAAAGTCTACTTAATTTTTCTCTCTTTTCGTCTTTAACTTATTTCGATGAACTTTCCTTTGTCCGAGCATCCCTCATCTTCTATTTTGTAGATCGCTCTCTTTCTATACGAAATTACTGCTGCTTCTATATACCCAACTATTTGTCCTATTTTGACAACGAAGGGATCTGCTCTCTATCCAACTTTTCTTCACCTATTTTCGTGTATTAAGCACGAGTACTTCTTTTCCTAAATGGGCTAAGAAAGCCTCATTCTGCGTGTACAGCCTTCCGCGAAAGCTCCCGTTCTGGTCAATCAAGTTTCCTTGCGTTTCTACCTAACCTAGTGGGAGTATGCCGTTTTGCATGATGCTTACACTCCGGGATAGTTTATTATGAAGCTTTTCAAAATAGTTCGAGATGAGGCTAGGACTCAAAGCCAAAGAAAAGCAGGGCCCTATCATTCTAAATAGACAAGATCCTCCTTTGGTCCCTCCTTGCTAGGAGATAAGTGAACCGAAAGAAGGAGCTGGCATAAGAGATCCCACTTTCCGGTTCATGGATAGATGCCTCTTATCAATGAACACCAAGCAAGCAGTACAGATTATCAGAGACCAGTATGTTATAAATAAGATAGGAAACGAGAACTTTCATACACCAACCAATGAGGACAGAAGCAGAATAGATCTTGTTGTAGAGACTTCTTGGTAGTAGGAGAGAGACTAGCACACAGGTAACAATAAGGGAATCACGAATCGAAAAAAGGTTGGCTCTAAAAGAGAGCATCGGATCAAAAAAATAAGAAAAATAATTTCATTCATGATTCATTATTTCTGATTAAAAATATATTGTCCTCTCTCATTCAAAAGACTTGGCGATAGAGAAAGAAAGAGGAGAGAGAAAGGCAGTAGATCTATTATAGGATTATCTTTTTATCATCGATTGGAAAACAGATGCAGAAAATGCATATATGAAGAAAGTGCCATATTGGTAAAAGAAAAAAGAGAATAGATTCCTCATTTTTGGTGAAGTTACGAACGAGCCATTTCTACGTCGATTTTCATCTATCCTTCAGGAGTATTTTCTGTCCTTTCCCCTCTCATTAATCTGATGAAGCTAGGGGGCTATCGAGTGACTTATAAAGAGTTATATCACACCTGACCCTGAACTCCGTTCTTTAGGTTTAAAAAAACCTTATTAGTTAGGGAGAAGACAGGGTATGGATAGCTGTACTAGCCTAGGGAGTTGCACCCTTCTTTTTATCCCACGACAGATGCCTCCTCTTGTCCTGGTCGATTTTTACTTCTTATGTTTTTGAGCCAATGGAAGCTTTTATAAGACGCGCATGTTCCCCTTACTTTTCCTTAGACATTCTAGAAAGCAAAGCACATAGCGTAGAAATGAGGAAAGCTCTATAGAAAGAGAAGAAAATATGGTATAGCACGATCCCTACTAATTTGTTCCATATCTATTACGGTAAAAAAACTAGAACTATTCCTCTCTTCTCATATACGATGATAATCGAGCTTCCACGTGGGATAAAAAAAAAGAGCAATCAAGACTTCCTAGATAGATACTATGGTCACTTGTGATAAACCAGACGGCGAGAGATAAAAAAAGCTGGTCTTATTTACCCTATTGCACTAGAAATAGAGCATTAAATTACCTTTCAATGTATACTATCTGACTGATTGGATTTAGCCGTGCTTGAACCCTTCTCTGTCGTAGTGAGCATTAAGAAGTATGCACTCAAGAACTTAACGCCTCAGAAGAGCTCACTCCTCCACCAAAGGAAAAAGAAAATTAGAGCATTTTTAGATCAGAACGAGATAACGAGATGGAAAAAAGAGATATGGTTTGGAGGGATTAGGTTTTGCGAGGAGAAACAGAAAAAAAGTTTTCAATCCATAAATGACAACATAGAAGATATCTTTTATTCTGGAATAAGATAAATAAGAGGATTTAGGATCTTTTAGAGATCCATTTCCTTCTCCTTCACTATTGGAATTTGTATTGGATGTTGGGTTCTATTCGAACCAAGTATAGTGCACTTTCACCCATGAAAGGAGGATTTGTCTCTTCTTCTTGCAGCTAGAAACTTAAGGCGATTTGAAGCTCATCTAGTTCTAAGAACTCATGCTTATAGAATTCGAATAATGGCTGTTATGTCGTATTCGTCTAAACCCAAGGTATCCAAACATGTGCCCTCGAAAAACTCATTAACAGATGATTCGTGGACAGCAGAATCGGACTCGGAGACAACGTTAGAGAAGAAAAAAGCCTATTTAAAGTTAGAACGTACCCAGTCCGTTACAACTCCTTACTTATTTTATTGCCTTTACTTTATAAGTTTTTAAGAAAGAAGCACGAAGTCGGAAAAAACAAATGTAGGATCAACGTAATGACTTTTTCTTTATTCTATTATTTCGTTAACTAAAAGCCAAGTCAGTCAATCCATATAGAAAGAACTATCTCCAGGTAGATAGGCAATCGACGATTTCATTCAATAATAGAACACTACGCGCCGAAGAAAACCACTCTATTACCAAATTTTATTTAAAACGGGGTAGGCATCTTATTAAGCTTTACTGTCTTGATCTCTACCCGACTCATTACAGAAAGAATCCCCGCGCTATGTATAGATTTAGGCTGCACGGAATGAGGGCCTTTGTTTAGGCTCCCTTCGTAATTGGTAGAGGGCCCTCCCTTGCCTTCTTTCCTTAGTGGACTATCTCTCGGTCTACTGCGAGTTTAGAATTTTTCTTACCAGTGAGAAGCCTTCCTTTTCTTTCAGAGTGAGGTCATACTGTCGGCAGGTACATGTTCGATCGCTATCTATACTTTCTCTTTGTCTTCATGTATGTGGCTAGCAACCTAGCATCAAAAGAAGAGTTCTTGATCCTTACCGGTATCCTCATAAAGTTTAATGAAAGGGGAACTCCGCTATCCAAACAACAGTTAGTAATAGTAAGGATATAGACCTACCTAGTTTCACAAACCGTTTCGCCATCTATGATTTGAAGAAGTCAGTATAGGGTTGCTCCCCAGGTTTTGTGTCAGAATTTGGTAGAAACTTTGCGCGAAAAAAATGGGCTTGCTTGCTACTTAAGACCAAAGAAAGATTCCATCAAGTAGACAGCACGACTTGTCCTTTATCTTTGCCAGTTCTTAATTATTCATGTATGCTGAGAAGTTCTTATTGGCAAGATTGTAAAGAAATCCATGTGATTTAGCTTAATGACTGGAAGAAAAGAATAACAACCTTTCAGAAATGAAAAAAAGCAAGGTTATCGGAAGGAAAAAAGGAAAAGAAAGTCTTAGTTGTTTGGATATAGATTTTAATAATAAAGGAGAGGTACTAAGTAGAAATAGTGATACCTTACTAAGTAATGGAAGAAAGTACTCCATACTATAAAAGGCTCACCTGACTTGAAAGAATATTACGAAAGAAGACCCGCACAGCAAGATACAGTGAAAGAGAAAGCAAAGTCCTTTGCAAAAGAAATTGGGAGCAGAATAACTAGTGCTAGCTGAACTAGGCTAAATAGGGGCTTCAAGTACGAGAAGAATGGATCCTGGGAAAACTAATGCATCCAAGA
>JAQRGC011579706.1:0-21243 GCA_028659135.1 Plantago lanceolata | reverse complement strand
AAAATCATATACATTACCTATAAAAATTCTTTTTTTCAAATTTTCATACCTATAAAAAAAAAAAATTCAAAATTTTGGGGGGGGCGGCCGCCCCCGCCCGCACCCCCTTGGCTCCGCCCCTGCAAGCTACTTTATCCGCTAAGTAACTGTTTCAGCTGGCTTATCGGTCATCTTATCGGGCGTCAAGTTCTGGCAGCTAACTTACCAGTTCGGTTTGCTAAACATATGTGTGTTGGACTGCAGTTTCAATATGTTCCAACCACTAACCTAGACTACCTATTAATGATTCCATTTATGTGGTAATCGTTATGAAAACAAATCGAAGTTTCTATATCTTGTGTTCCTACGCTTGGACAGTAATCTAGTTGCCAATAGAAGATGTGAAACTTTGTGAGATAATCAAGGTTGTGAAAAGTATTGAACAAATCCTTATTACCTATGGTATCCAGAAGCTGAACCGGAGGTAGATTCCCAGCCATAATACGAGTTGTGCGTTTTGGATTTGCCACCTTTAATATCCGGCACAGAATAAACACCCCTGTCATCCGGATTCACATAGTCGGACTGTAAAGCACCGGCTATAAGACTGTCATCAAATGCAGTCATATGTGGATATGAGTCACTGGGAGGACATTTATCTGTATCACACCCAGAACATTTGCTGCATAGAAGGTCACTCTTCAAGCCACTAACAAAAGCTGACTGAGTTATACTCACACTTATCAAAGTACAGAAGAAGAGGCAGTAGGAATTCATGGCCACTCGTTTTCTCTATGTTACGTTGTGGAAGCGAACATCATATATTGTTCACCGCGTGGCCAGTGTTTCTTGATATCATCAAAATCATTGTTTATTTCTTACTCCATAGTATTTTGTAAATGATTAAATGACTTGGTATATGGCTATATGCTTGCTGATTTCGTGCGGCTGCTGATTTCATATAATATCATTCTGTTACCTTCACATAGAAGTTAACTACATTTGCAGCTGTAGCATGTCTTATTAGCAGCGTCTCTATATGATCTATCCTTCGAAATTTGAAGACCGGCTCTAATCTGCTGCAGGCAGTGCTAGAAATCTTGCCTAAATAAACATGTTTCCTGGAATTTATGTTTACTTTAACGCGTTGCGACTTACTAAATTATATTCTCGTCTTGTTAGTTCATAGATTCTGTTTTCTGCTTCGACAAAGACGTGATGATGTTTCGATGCATCGTCTGTTTGCCTTAGCTATACCTATGGAATCACCAATATCTTTTGTAACAAGACAATCAGATTACTTGTCCTTTAGTTCTATGTTCACATATCTACCTATGAGGTTAAGATTCTATTTTCCCCCTGTGCTATAAGTACAGCTCTGATAGGCCTAAATACATCAGAATCAAAATAGGGTTAATGATAAAAGAGACTTGTTTTTATTCACATATTTTGACTCATCATAATCAAGAATGAGCTCAATGTAGTTCTATATACATATTACAAGCAATGAAGTAAATCATCTTCAACCCAAAAGAAAATGACTTGTATAAGCACAATTTCTGAAAAGAAAGCAAATCATAAAAATCATGCACTTATTACACAGGCCTTAAATGAGAATTGAGAACAAACTGAACCTTATGCACCAGTAACACATGAGAACAGTCTGTGGCTCCTGAACCTCACAAGTTGCCTAGACTTGGCAGCATCATCCCCGAACTGAAAACCACGCGTATTGTCAACGAGCACCGAGTTGTATCTCCGATGATGGGGTTCGTGTGAGCGGGAAACTTTCTGAGGCTCAGGCGTTCCATACTCTTTCGAGCTGAACTGATCGTGGTCCGGTTCTATGTAGAAATCTGCTATGTTGTACGCCTGCGCTGCACCGGTCGAGAGGCACTCATATCTCCGGCGGACTTTCGACTTCTTGAGAGACCTGTACACCATTGGTATTAGTCCTTCCATTTTCTGCTGTCCTGATTGATTTGTTGGTAGTCTTGGTGAGTTATATCAAGACTTGTTGTGAGTTGGGGTGGGTATATCATATATGTGGGTTTGGTCAAATGTGGAATTAAGTTGCTTACTTTTTTGCACTTGCCAAGTCAAACAAGTTAATAATTTTCTCCAAGTGATCCATTTTTTTAGATTTTGGAACATAATTTGTTAAATGGAAGTCTAAATCAAATGATGTACACGAAGTGTTAAAACAACTAACAGGTATAAACTAATCATTTAAAGCTTAATCAGTAGATGACTTTCAAGTAATAAACTTATCTAGACCATTATCCAAAGTTCTGAAGAATGTTATCACCCTTAAGGTCAAGAGTCATTGCCATATTAAATCATACTTAAACAATGCAATGATGAATCAGATGAATGTTATCACCACCTCTAGTTGTCGTGTGTTAAGGAACTTTCATTTGAGTAAGATCTCTTCTTCGGATTTTGTAGATGTATAAAACGCCGATAGAAGAGTCGTCCCTTAATAAAGGATCTGATAACACTAAATTGGATTAGTCATTAAGACGGAGGATATCAATATAAATTGAAAAGAATAAAGGAGTTTGACAGTGATCGACTGAATTAGTCGTAAAACTAGATACCTATAAAATTTGTGGAAAATAGGGCACGCCAAGTAATAAATTAATATTCATCATAAGCCATCATGTTTTCATCGTTTTGTGTAATTAAGTGGAGATTAGAAGATAAAGAATGAACTATAACTATCCAACTATACCTAATCTAGTATAGTAGAATTCACAGTAACTAGTTGCATAAAACATAGGACATTGATTTGTAATTAGATTTTAAAACAACGGCCATAAGCATTCGTCTTCATCCACTTGACCCGGCACTCTAGTGGTTTTACCGATTAACTTACCGTGGATGACTTGCCTAGAGACCCTTGGCTAGCTAACCTGCCATTATATCCATTCTTGGGACATTTATTGTTACTGTGTGATTATTAAATGACATACATGATACAACAAGACTCGACTCGAGCTTGAACCGATCCGAGTACAAAAGATATGGATAAAGTTTGAGGTTGAATCTAAAATTTTTAAAATTTATTTGATCCTCTATGTAACTTGAGACGGATTTAACCCGTGTGTACTCTAACCAAACTTGAAGATTCTCAACTCGACTCGACAATTGTCCCCGATATCGAAGAATCCGTGTAAAGGTGGATTCCCATCTTTTATTATAGTCTCTTTGAATCCATGGTAGATCTTTGGTGAATTAATTTCATGTAAAGTTTCTGTGGATCTAACTTTTTTGGATCCTGGATTTTTTATGGATCTCACTCAAACATCATCATCATCATCTTCTTCATCTAATTGGCAAACACATTCCACGTGATAAACAACAAACATACAGAAATCATATCTTTCCAAAATCTGATAACTTTCTATCGACTTCACTATTATCCCAATTCTTTAGCTAACTCATCATCTTTTAATCACAAGATTGAAAAAATAATAATTCAATCTTGATCAGATTACAGCCATGGCAGAACCAAAGAAGATCATCATCGATACAGACCCTGGAATCGGTACTTGATTCACCTCCCAAGTACCCTTTTCTTTTCTCTGTCTGTCTTGTTGTGATTTCTCTAATTCTATTTATCTCTTCACTGTTGCTTTGATTCAGATGATGCCATGGCGATTTTCTTGGCTTTGCAGTCACCGGAAGTGGAAGTCATTGGACTCACTACAATCTACGGCAATGTCTACACCACCCTCGCCACCAGAAATGCTCTGCATTTGGTAAATGTTGATTACTATCTTACCAATTTTCAATTATGCATACTATAGAAAGTTATTGATTCCATAATTTCCATACAGCGATGAGATTGATGTAGTATGTGAGTGTATTTTTTTTCTTCCCAAGTTTGGTTTTATACATTTGGAAAGGGCTTGCATTTTATACTCAGACAGTGAGTTGATCAGTTGATTGAGTAAATTCTGGTATGTATGGTTGAAGAAAAGAGTCGAGAAGTTCGAGCTTCGTGTTAGGTTTCTGGTAATGCTGGTATTGGATTTGTTGTAGTTGTGAAACTATGAATGAGTTGTTTGAAAAGGCTTGCATTTTGTTGTCAATGAACTAGTACTAGTATTTTCAACCACAGCTAACGCAATGTGAGTCCTTTTACTCTAGTCTTGTATGAGCAAGAATCATGATCAACAATTTCTAAAAACATAAGGGGCGCACATTTATACTCACTGGAATTTCACCTGATGCTTTTTCCCCTAAAGAGTGCCTGATAAACAAAAAGGAAGTACGAGTTAGAACTAACTGTTAGTGTCATATGACATAAGTTTCCCTTGGTACAAATACGCAGTACATTCACTTATTGAGTTATTCTGTTATTGAGGCTAGTGGAAAAGAGGACTCAAGCAATGCAAACATGAGTTCCTTCCATTACATGAACATGAGAGCTGTCACAGAAATATTAACCCATGTATTGGGAGATGAATGGAGAACAAGTCCAATTATTGATTCTGTTCTTCAACATCTACAAATTGCATGACATTACTTGCTTTTGTTATTCATGAGTTTATATTTTGGTGTGATTGTTTAGGCTACCTGACTTTTCAAACTTACATTTCCATGATGCAGTTGGAGGTAGCTGGGAGAACGGATATCCCTGTAGCTGAAGGATCTCATGTCACTGTTAATGTATGTATTTTGAACTGTTTACTATCGCTTACAAGGATCTTTAAACTGTTTTTACACTTCTGTAAGCACACTCGTGTCTGAATTATCTGAGTATCTGATTTGGTTTATGAAAACTGAAATGTTATAATTCTCATGAAAAATTTAACTTAAAATGTATCGTATCTACAACGTCACTGAAGGTAGTCCTTTTAAGCAGTCAGATTATTCCTTAGAGAACAAAAACCAGAAGTGTAGCCCTCCCACCTATGTTTCTGCACCAGCATTTGATTGCTATCTTCCCAGTGTTTGATTCCTGACACCCTCACAACCTAACAAACTATGACTATATAATAACACACTAATAGCAATGCATGGGGAGGTATTTACTCATCTTAGTTTGATATAGCGGTTTGTGTACATACTGGTAGTTATTTTATTGTTGGAAAATATGTTAGGCTCTGTTCTTTTCGTCTGAACAGAACTGAACAGAACTGAACTGAACAGAACAGAACTGAACAGAACTGAAGAGAACTGAAGTGCAGTACAAATTATAACTAAGCAAGACTGAACAGAACTGAACAGAACTGAACTGAACTGAACTGAACTGAAAATAATGAGTTTTCAGATGAAAAGAACAGAGCCTTACATATAACATATGGTTAGTGGAGAGCTATTTTTCTCTGGTGATTGTATTGAGATTTATACGGTCACTTTCATCTAAAAAGAAAGGTACAAAACTTCGAGTTGCTGATTTTGTCCATGGTACTGATGGACTGGGAAACCAAAACTTCCCTCCTCCCAAGGGAAAGCCAATAGAGCAGTCTGCAATTGACTTTCTCACCGAGCAAGCAAGTCTGTATCCTGGGAAGGTTACGGTTGTAGCCTTGGGACCCCTAACGAACATTGCCCTGGTTAGTTTCTGTATTTGGTATTTAGTCTTCAAAGTGATTTCTTGGATCATGTGGTTATCCAATTACGTTATTCATGTAGGCCGTACAAGCTGATCCTGCATTTGCAAAAAACATCGGACAAATTGTTCTTCTTGGTGGTGCCTTTGCAGTAAATGGAAATGTCAATCCAGCAGCTGAGGCTAATGTGAGCACTTAAATGTTTCAGATATTTGTATGTTGGATATGTACCCTTCCCTTCATTGACATCTGACTTTTTTCTTTTTTCTTTCTTCGTAACAACTATGCAAGATTTTTGGAGATCCTGAAGCTGCAGATATTGTATTCACAAGTGGAGCTGATATTCTTGCCATTGGGCTAAATGTTACCCATCAAGTTGTTTTCAGTGGTATACTTCTCTTCATAGTGCTGTAAACATTTTAGAGGCAATGAAATCTAGCACTAGTTGGTTATAATTCCATTATTGTCTGTGCTTGGTGCTTGCCCAGTCTTAGTCTCGTACTACTTGAGCTGAATAGCTGCCCTCTAAGATCCAATTACTAACATTTTTCAGCCCATTTATTTGAACTTCAAACCATGCCGACTTAGGTGAGCTGAAGCTACTGCAAGGTTATAGTAGATATAGCCTATGCAATAGAAGGATCTTTTGATTTTATGACTTGCATCATCTCGGTTTTTTAGAATTTAGAGTGGAATATGTACTGGACTGAACAGAAGCGACAAAACTGCAACTTTTGTAAAGGTCATATATGATCCATTTAAAAAAGCATGGATTATCTTTTGTTGGTTGCCAGAAAAGAAAGGAGAAGGAATATTCACATTTCTATTTTAAATTTGTGTGCAGATGCTGATCGAGTTAAACTGGCTGAATCGAAGGGCATATATGCAGAGTATTTATGCAAGATCTTGGACTTGTACTTTTCTTATCACCGCGACGCATACAGCACCAAAGGTTTTTCTGATGGACTATAAATCAGCTGCAAGGCCGAGTCATGAATTTTTACTAATGTCAGCATGTTTTATGTATCATAATGCAGGCGTCTACCTTCACGACCCACTCACCCTTCTTGCTGCTGTTGATCCTTCATTGGTAACTTGTGTAGAAGGTGCTGTCCGAGTCCAGACAGTTGGTATCACCAGGGGCCTGACACTATTCTATAACAAACAGAAAAGGTAGAATCTTTACAGTGTATGGAGCATTACTGCTTGGAGTATAGTATATCTTTTGCAACAGATTATTGCATCAACAATAAGCTGCAGCATTTGTATGTTGTTTAGCGTTTATTTATGTTTAAACTGTTGCCAGAAACTTGGGTGATGGTACATATCTTGGTTAGGAATTGCAGTTTTAGTGGAAGATCTTCTTTAGTCAAATGCTCTTTGTTTTCATCTTTTTCTGCTAAATGAAAATGTGTATGTGATGTACACGTATGTATGAGATTTCTTGTGAATTTATTTTTGGTGACATTTCTAATTTTAATTGTGAAACAAGGTTTGCGGAAGTGACAGAATGGACGGATAAACCCTCAGTGAAGGTTGCGGTTACTGTTGATGCTCCTGCAGTAATGAAACTGGTCATGGAGAGGCTCATGCACTCTTAGCATCTTTCTTGGATGCAAATTGTACATTACTTGAACTGATTCACCTGGGGCATTCCATGTTGTAGAACTGTGTTTCATTATTTATTATGTTGCTGAAAACATATGTATCTATCAATTGTTGATTTCCGTTTATCTGAAAATGCAACTATATCTATATATGATCTCTCAAGTCTCTTTTAATTGTTAACCGTTAAAATGTAATGATTGGTAGAGTATGTTTTAATTGGAGTTGGCCCATTGCGTATGGGCAGGTTGCATGTGGAAACACACGGCTTGTGCGTTTTGAAATACATAAGGGGTACTCGATTTGAAACTTTTTTGATTGTGTCTAAAACACAATAGAAACAATCAAACACACATCCAAAAGTCTCACCAATCAGTGTGTTCTTTCGGTCAAACAACGCAATCACACTGATCTTTTTTCAAACGTGTAACGATTTGCAAG
Organism: Plantago lanceolata; assembly: GCA_028659135.1. Lineage (NCBI taxonomy): Eukaryota > Viridiplantae > Streptophyta > Magnoliopsida > Lamiales > Plantaginaceae > Plantago > Plantago lanceolata. The sequence continues at coordinate 13,654 of JAQRGC011579706.1, read as the reverse complement.
ATTAATAATTTGACCGTGCTTGAAACGAGTCTTTACTCCTCACAACGATACACAATTATACCTCTTTAATCCACACTCTACAAATTATGGCCATAGCTTACACAGTTTCAGTAAAGTATGCTCCAGTTTGTCCAGGGCAAGTTGGTTAAAAAGGACTAACCCCATACCTTACCTTGTGCAGATATGTGAAGTGTAAATCATAGCTTCATGGATCATAATTGAGAGTATACACCTTGCAAGTGTTAGTTTATATGTTACCATACCGTTGCCGGTGCATTTTGTTGTCATCAGTACTGAACCAAGGTGAATGAACGTGAACTGAACTTATTTGAACTATAAATTTAAATTAGGGTAATTTACAATTGGACCCCCTGTTATGAACGTTTATTACATATTTATCCCTGTTATCTGAACAATTACACTGGACTTCCCTTGTTATGGAATTTAATTACATCCAGCCCCACGAATTTGAATTTTCGCGAACTAAAACCTGTAAAGTACGTTTTTACCCCTGGTCAAATATTTGATTTTAAATTTGACCAAACAACATGAAATTTTTTTTTTACACATTTGCCTCAAACCTTTTTGTTATTATGAGAAGGCCTCAAATATTATTGTAAATTAACCCCTACAAAACTAAATCAAAAAAAGTCCCCAGAAGTTTTATTTAATTTTTTTTTATCTTCTTCTTCAAAATGCACCGGATTCCGGTGTATTTCTGCAAGCTCCGATCGGAGCTTGCAGCAGCTCCAATTTGAGCTGCTGGTGCTCTAGTTCGGAGCAACAACAGCTCCGACGGAGCGACTGCAAGCTTCGATTTGGAGCTTGCACTCCAAATTGGAGTTGTTGTTGCTCCGTTACCGGAATCCGGTACCGGAGTTAAAGGAGAAGAAGATGATTTAGAAGAAAGAAAAAAAACTGTAAAATTAAGCTTAGGGCCTGTTTGGTTGGAATGAATAAAAATTGAGCGTAAAATCCGGTCAACGATTTTGGCAAAAATGGGGTTAGATGTAATTGCTTAGTTATTGAGGATGATTTTGTGGTATGGGCTTGTAGGGGGGGTCCAGATGTAATAAACCCTTTAAATTAAGCAAATCTGAACTAAACAGATATGTATTTATTTGAAGTATAAATTTGAACTAAGCAAACTTAGACTGATCTGAATTGAATGGACTGAAACTAAGGTCCTGTTCAGTTCACCTTAATTTCAGTTGTCTTCAGTTAGTTCAGTTCAGTTCAGTTCCATTCAGTTCAGTTCAGTTCAGTTCATTTGAGTTGAGTTCAGTTCAGGTTTGCTTAGTTCAAATTTGTACTTCAATTCAGTTCAGATAAGTTCAGTTAAGTTAAGTTAAGTTAAGTTAAGTTCAGTTCCATTCAGTTCAGTTCACTTAAGTTTAGAAACACTTAGTCGTATTGAACGGAACCTAAATTGAACTATATAAAACTTAATTTAAGGTGAATTGAACAAAGCTTAAGGCTTTGTTATCCTCATTTGAACTAAACTGAATTCAATTGATGTGAATTAAAATGATACGTATGAAATATGAACCGAATCGAACGTACCTGAATTGAACCAAACTACATCGATTTAATTTAATATTTTTTAGAAAATAAAAGTGGTAAATAAAATCACCAATTTGACGAGAATGACCTTCTTCCCTAAAACCTCGTCGCCGTTATAAATATCAGTCTCTTAAACCCTAATCCCTTTCCGCATACTCTTCCCCTCTCTGCTCCTCGCCGCTTCTTCTGGTACAGCAGCTATCAAATTGGAACGACAAGCAGAAGAAGGTTAGCTAATTACTCATTGATGAGGTTCGATTATGTTTTTTTCTTCTTCGTTGGTTTCTCATTTCTCGATCAATTGAAATACAGATTGAAACGTTAGAGAGAGAAACTTAGCCATGCTTCTTCTGTTTGAAACTCCGGCGGGTTTCGCCCTTTTCAAAGTCTTGGATGAAGGCAAACTCTCCAAAGTTGAGGTGCTCTTTTTTTTCTCCCCAGATTTTCGTTTTTTACTTTCTTTAATTATAGGGTTTATTCTGTTGGTTAACTAATTTTTCTTCTGTGGTATGTCAACATTGCAGGACCTTGGAAAGGAGTTTGAATCTCCAGATTCAGCTAGAAAGGTTACCCCTTCGAACTTTTTTGTTTTTTTATGCTTATGCTTTTTGTTGCTATTTTGCATGGTAGTGTATTGAATCATTGAATTCATGAACCTCCTTTCTCTGCCATTGCATTTGAACTTTCATATTTCATCAATGGTTAACTAAGGAGTACATAAATATCTGTGTGGAGATGATCCACAAGCACCTTTGTTCAAGCATCCTTGTGTTTTTGTTTTGTTTGTTTTTCCTAGTAAGCTGAAGGTTCTGCATGTTAGAGTTTATGTTATGTTGAAAAGAATATAATGTGATTTGATAGTTGAAGACTAGTGTGTTTTTCTGTTTCCACGGATTTGTCGATACCAGCAATACATTCTAGGAAGAATTGGGCTTTGTAACATCTGTGAGACAGTGAAGAGTGTGAGATATTTTATTAAAACTACTCAAATTACGAAAGATATTTGGAAACAGAAATGATTAATTTGACAAGTGATTCTTGTAGTATTTCCACATTTGTTCAATTCATCTACAATTTGTTTGTGTGTATTGGGTGGTCTGAAAATGATTACTTCGAGCATGCTTTTTAGATTATAATTGCTTGTTGGTTCTGATTTTCTTGTATTCTGGTATACTGATCAGTTTGTCAAGCTTAAAGCTTTTTCCAAATTTGACAATACGTCGGAGGCTCTGTCTGCTGCCACATTATTGATTGATGGCAAGCCCAGCAAAGGTCTCCGCAAATTTTTGCGCAGCCACTGTGATGACGAGACTTTAGGTGTAGCAGATTCCAGACTTGGAAGCACTATCAAAGAGAAGCTGGTGAGAAACCACATGACCAGTAAAATGTTCATGGGCCATAATTATTTGAGCCCAATATACTTGGTGATATGTACTGAAAATTGTTTATTGTCCATTGTAGCAAATTGATTGCGTTCACAACAATACTGTCATGGAATTGATGAGAGGGGTGAGAACTCAATTGTCTGAACTTATATCTGGCCTTGCATCACAAGATTTAGCTCCGATGAGCCTGGGTTTGTCTCACAGCCTGTCAAGATACAAGTTGAAGTTCAGTCCCGATAAAGTGAGTGTTGTGCTACTATCCATTTTGTTTGCTGATTTTAAATTCATTATTTACAATTTCTTTTGAAAGATATAAATGAAGTAAACTGGGTATTTTGCATCTCAAGTTGTTTTGCCTTCCTGTCCTGCGGTTTTTCTTTCCCATCTTCCTGAAATGTACCTCAATCTTTCATTGTGATGATACCTACATATGTAGTATTGTGTGACTAATAGAAAGCTTTAATTGGTGCATAAGAAATAATCTGATCTATTTTATTTATATTGGAGATGTGGTTGTTTTCATATTACATAATGTTTACTGGTCATCATGGGCTGATAGTTAGCTGGTAACCTGAAGGTGTTGGCCTGCTGTTTCCTTGTTATTGTTGCTTTTCGTATGGAGTTGAAAGACACATGCTAATCCTTTACGTCATGATTTCGTAATTATTCGTACTTGTGTATTAATCAATGCCTTTCTGTTGGATTAACAACTCAGGTTGATACAATGATCATACAAGCTATCAGCCTGTTAGATGATCTTGACAAAGAGTTGAACACATATGCCATGAGGGTTAGGGAATGGTATGGATGGCATTTCCCTGAACTTGCAAAGATTGTACAAGACAATATCATGTATGCTAAGACAGTGAAGCTGATGGGTAACAGAGTAAATGCTGCAAAGCTCGACTTTTCTGAGGTACGTAAACATATTTGTTGTGTTCTCGGGCCCCATATTTTCAGAACTTAACAACACTTTTAACTTTCAATCCCAAAATATGGTAGCACCTAATTTGCGATGTTAACACTGGCTGAATGTGAAGTGCTTGTGAAAAATTATTTTCTGATTCTGTTCTGGGGTATATTTGAAATATTTGAACTTCTGTCCTTGCTAAGCACACATTATTGTTATGCTAATATCAGTGTTTCTACATCTGTAGATACTACCGGAAGAAGTTGAGCCTGCTTTGAAAGAAGCATCCATGATTTCCATGGGAACTGAAGTCAGTGACCTTGATTTGGAGAATATCAAGGATCTGTGCAATCAAGTTCTTTCACTTTCTGAGTACAGAGCACAGCTATATGATTACTTGAAAAGCAGGATGAACACAATTGCCCCAAATCTTACTGCTCTTGTTGGAGAACTCGTTGGTGCTCGTTTGATTGCTCATGGAGGGAGCTTGGTGAATCTTGCCAAGCAACCTGGCAGCACCGTTCAGATACTAGGTGCAGAAAAGGCTCTCTTTAGAGCTTTGAAAACAAAGCATGCAACTCCTAAATATGGGCTAATATACCATGCATCGTTAATTGGTCAAGCTGCACCCAAACACAAGGGTAAAATCTCTCGTTCTCTTGCTGCCAAAGCTGCTTTGGCAATCAGATGTGATGCTCTCGGAGATGGTGAAGATAACACTATGGGTTTGGAAAACAGACTGAAGGTAAATTTAAATGTGCTTGGTCTAAATCTGTTTCTGGTGTAAATTTTTGTTTCTTCTTTTTATTGACTTCAAATTTCTACAGCTTGAAGCCCGGTTGAGAAATCTTGAAGGCAAAGATTTAGGCCGGTCTGCTGGGTCTGTGAAAGGAAAACCAAAGATTGAATCTTATGACAAAGATCGGAAACAGGGATCAGGAGGGTTGATTACTCCCGCCAAGGTTTGGGCTATTTTCTCTCTATTTAGTGGTCATTTTTTTATTAAAGACTTTGGTATCATCCCTTAAATATTTCGGTTTTAAGTTTTGAAAGAATGCATTGGCACCCTTTGAAAGTGAAACTCTAAAGCTTACATCTTTTACACCCACGGATAATGTTTTTAAGTAACCCTGCTCAAGTTTCTAAAGATTTTCCTTAGCTTTTGTAAACTTACTTTCATTTATGTGCAGACTTACAACCCTGCAGCAGATTCTGTTATTGGGTTAACAGAACTCTCAACAAAGACGAACGACGCACCTGTAACTGAAGAGAAGAAAAGCAAAAAGAAAAAGAAGGCTGCTGCAGAAGAGGCACAGCCAGATAATGGAGTAGCTGATGCAGAACCTGAAGAAGCTACCGGGAAAAAGGAAAAGAAGAAAAAGAAGAAGCATTCAGTTGATGATGTGAAAGAGGAACAGGAGGATGCTGATACTGGAAAGAAGAAAAAGAAGAGAAAGCATGCTGAGGTTGAAGCAGAGGAAGAAACACCAACCAAAAAGAAAGAGAAAAAGAAGAAGAAGAAAAGCGAGGCTTGAGATTTAGAGTTAGGCTGGAGGGGAAACGGTTCCAAAGTTTTGCGTTCTTTTCTGTATCTTGTCTTTGTAATATTGCCTCTTCTCTTCTCTCTTCGACTTGTGCTCTTTAAGTTGTCAGGACATAATTTAGTTAAACTCCATTTATCTATGAAGACATGGTTAACTCTCAGTTGATTCAGTTCTGGTTTTTTTACTTGGCTCATTTGACGCCTATGTCATCTTATTATAGCACCTCTCAACTCTTTATGTACACATAACCTCTCACCTTTTTGTCTATCATTGTTTACAATGTCAATGTTTTTCTCTATGATGTGGGTATTTTTTCTGAAAAGATTCCAGGTCGTATGAGTTTTCCCGTTCTGTAACCAGGTGGTTACCGTTGTTTGTGCACATGCTGAATAAAATGGTCTAGGATTACGAAGGTACACCTAGTTAAACCGAAATTTAAAGATATTCATAGTTTCAATTTATGAACTCTCAAAACAAAAATGTTCCCAGTATATGTTACAAAAATGGATGAAGATTGTGAATGACTGCATATGTTACAAGTATATGATACAAATATTAAGATTTCATCAAGTTGATTTGTGCGTGTGGTGGTAGTAGAAAAGTTGCTCGTAAAATATAATGTTCGTTCGAATTATATATTATTTTAGAATACACTCGATTTTTACTTCGACGTGTCATACACGTGGGTTGGACACACCTTCTCGACGTGTCCAATATTATTTTTATTTTCTCATACGTCACATGGCTCGTCGGACACGTTTACAAGGTGTGTCTTGTCTCCGATATGGGGGAAATTCTTCTATAGACCTGGTCTATGAGACTTTCATAGACCATGTGGTTTAAAAGAGTACACCATTTTTTACCACCATGTGTGTCCCACTTTCATTGCCTATGTGGTATATTTATAGCCACAAGGTCTATGAAATTGGTTATAGACCAAGCCTACATAATTATTTTCCCCGATATGGCATGATCATTTGGAATATCTGTGCATTTTAAAGTACGAGTAAAAGATACTTTATTTTTAGTATCATTTGTATAATTAGTAGTAGTAAGTAGAGGGGGTAAAAAGAGAGAAGAAACACTGAAGAAACCAAACCCCAAAGAGGACAAGAACTCATCTGTCTCTGCTGCACTGATTTTCAGATTAGAGAGCGAAAAAGATGGCTTCTTTTGCAGCAAACTACTCCGTTGCTCCTCGTAGCGCTTCACCTCACCATTCGCCATTGAATAATAAAAATGTTCAATTTGCACACTTAGCTGCTTACTCATTTCCCCCGTCTCAGCTCAATCATCAAAGTTATCAAGGTTTGCCTCTTTTGTTATCTTTGTTTCTTTCTTTTTTCTTGGTGGGTTTTATTCCAATTTCAGCCCCATTTGATTTTGAATCTTCTTGTTGGGATTTGTATATGTGTTTGGGAATTTGGGGCGTGACAAAATAGATGAACAGTGAGCTCTTAGCATTGATGTAATTATTTTTTCTTGGTGTAGTAATTACTGTTAGTTTTGTTACCTGGTTTAGTACTGTCTGTCTGTGCATTTCTCGGATTAATTGAAATAATTTCTGTTTGTATTTGTGAATAAATGTGTAATCTGTAATCATTTCTGTTTGTATTGTTGATTGGGCTAGGATTGTTTGCAGGTTCTAGATTGTGGATTAAGAATCCAGGCAAGAATGATTCTTCGTCTACACGGATACCGGCTGTTCGACAGTTGACTGGTTCACTTACCTCAGCCCAAGGCCACTCCTTTGCTCTTGTGTGTAATACTTTCTAGCTTTTTTTCTGATTTGTTACATTTTCTACTCTTTTGAGGATGCAGATATTAAATATAATGGACATAGAAAGCTTTCTTTCATATATGCAGGAATGTTTGAGTTTGTATTCGACGTTTTTTTTTTCTTTAAAAAACTAATTGATTGTTTTGGTCTTCGTATTTTCTTATAGATTGTTTTACTTATACTCTCTATAAGTACATACGTCCTTGCTTATCTTCCGTTTGGTAGTATGGGTCTGAAGTAGTTATTGATGAAGTTTATGTGGATCTTCATTGTTTGAATAAATAAATTCTCTTGGCTTGAAGGTGGTGGCACGCTTCAATGAGATTGTTACCAGGCCACTCTTGGAAGGAGCCTTGGAGACTTTCAAGCGATACGGTGTTAAAGAAGAAAATATCGATGTCAGTATCCTGATCGTTATTTCATCTAGTTATTGTTTGTTGATTTTATTCCCTCTCTTCTTCTTTTCCTACTTTCCTGCCTAGGATAGTGCATGCTAGTTTCTGTAGCCTTTCCTCTGAACCGAAATATATTGATTATATCAATGAACATTTCATTTTTTGTGCACATGCTACACGCTAATAGTTTTATTGGACATTCTATATTGGACATTTCTGCAAGAGATGCATAACACATTTCCAATCGTTTTGGTTACTGCTAACTGCCTCCGTATGAGCAATGTGGTATCTTATTGCTATGCATATGTTGCTAGTAGCTTTTACCTGAAATACTGTGAATTGGAACAGTGGTCTTTTGATGTGTATTACATAGTAGATAAATGACTCTTAAGACACAAAACCCGCTCAAGCATTGAGAGGCGAAACATGCTTATAGATCATCTGCTTTTATGTTTTCTGATGGAAGAAGGAAATAAATGTCTAAAAACAAACAGTTACGACATTGGTTAGAGTAGATTTTGTGGCCTAGTTGATGTCAACAGATTGATTTTGTTCCTTGTTTTAGCGTGCGCCATTAATGTTTAAATTTTTCCTGCTGAAATATTTATATTTCGGAACCATCCACTAGGTTGTCTGGGTACCTGGAAGCTTTGAAATCGGCATTGTTGCTGAAAAGCTTGGGAAGTCTGGGAAGTATCAAGCAATTGTGTGTATTGGAGCTGTGGTATGCTCTCTGTTCACAGAATCAATTGTCAATTTGTTTTAATGTTCTTTCACTCAGCCATGGTCCTGAAACGTGTTAATTATTTATTTATCCATGCTCAATGATCCGACTAGAATCCTATGTATGTTATATGTGGTGGATAATGGCATCACAAATTCCATTTGTGCTGATGAGGATTATTGGCTTGCTTTTACATACATCTCTCTCATTTTGTCCTTTTTGTCTTGCAGGTTAGAGGCGATACAACCCACTATGATGCTGTGGCTAACTCAGCTGCTTCCGGAGTGCTGTCAGCTGGTATAAATTCAGGTGAGACGTTTGTTGTTGAATGAGTTTAGTACAGATTGAAGATGCCAAATGAAAGCATGTGAAGTGTACTCATTTCGCTTTATCATCCAAAGTTAATTCTTGCATGTACCCCATCTCGTCTTTTCTTTATTCTATTTTATAGCCCAGGAGATGTTTGTAGTGTCTACTCTTTGTTCTTGTCTGTTTGACATCTTTCTCATTTGTTTTCTTCAAGTTTTTGTATTGTGAAGACAGTCTCAACTCTTGTTGATGCACTTGAAACTTTAAAAAACAAATACTGTAATAGATACACTAAACTCGTTATAGACCAAGATGGTTTAACCCTTCTTATGACTATTTTATGAGCAAATTGTGAAGATGCAAAACAAGAATTTTGAGCAATATTCAAGTTCTATTCACTAATACTATCGTACAAGGTTGAAATATTAGAAACATTGAGTTGTTTATGGTTGAATTCCTGTTTGAAACAATGTTAGATATACTTGTAATTGTAAGCTGTCTTTCTTTCTTTTTCTTTTTCGCAAAAGCGTATCTGTGTGCGTTATCAGATACTAGAGAACATCCAAGACTGTCCAACTTATCAACTCCTAGAGATGGCAGCTTTGAAAAGTGATTAAGAGCCTTTCTGGGTTAATTTATTTCCCAATGGCACCCTTGATTTTGTTGTTAGGAGTCAAGTATGTTAGGGACAACACTAGAACTAAAACTCTGCTTGAACGTGATAGTACTTCTAGAATGTCCATCCTGTCTATAGTTCTCAAATGCTCTCTGGTGTTGCAACATGAACGACGCATTTGCTGGCTGTCCTTAAATATTACACTTCCAATTATATTGAGCCACCCCCATCAGTATATCCATTCACTCTGGCGCAGTCCATGGATATAGCATTGTGTGAAACGTCTGGATAGTGTCATTTATCTTATTGTGGCGTAATGCTGATGGAAATACAGGCCTTAAAACTGTAGCTGATCCTCTAATTATATTGTTTGTGTTCTAAAAAAATTTCTTCGACCATGATTTGCAGGTGTTCCATGCATATTTGGTGTATTGACGTGTGAAGATATGGATCAGGTCAGTATTGTTTTATGTTTATTAAACAGCGTATCCTGCAATTTCCTCTTCTTTTCATGATTTTCATTATCATATCTCACATTTCTGAATTTCATGGCTTGCTTCATTATATAAACATGATCGAACATTTTGATTATATTTCATTTATATATATGCTCAAACATGATCAGATAAGAATTGTATGATTTCAGGCTTTAAACCGAGCTGGTGGGAAGGCAGGAAATAAGGGTGCTGAAGCAGCTTTGACAGCTGTAAGTTAGCTCAAATTTTTGGTTTAACTATTTCTCATTTTTCTCTTGATCTTTCCTGCTCGTGCGTGAGGTTCCCAATAACATTGCCTTCTTGGTTTAACTAAGTCCATGATTGTTGTTTGGTGAACCTATAAGAACAAAATGTCTTTCTGCCAAATGTTTAGTCTAAGATTTTAAAGGATTTGTGAACTACAGAGATATCATCCATTCTCTTCCCCACTAGCTTACTTCGATCCAAAGAAGATAATATTATATTTGTCTACACATTCTTTGTTTAATGCGTGGTCTCTCTACCTTGTGTAGTCTCAGTAGATTGTTTTGTAAACTGTTGCCATTCTTCGTTCACCTGTGTGTATTCTGATAACTTTACCAACATGAGTTCCTAACTGAAGTCATTTTTTCTCGTCATATTACAGATTGAAATGGCATCTCTATTCGAGCACCACTTGAAGCACTGACACTGGCAACCTCACAGAGAACCAAGACTTGTTTTCCTCCTATGAGCCTAAATTATCCTCGTGAATTAGACTTTTCTTTTATTCGTTTGCTTTCTTTGATCGGGTGGATTAGTTGCTTCTGATTTTGAATCAATATTTGAAGTTTTGATTGGAAAATTCCCTGAACGAATCAAGGATATTTTTAAGTTGTATACTACTCTAATCCCAATTGCTACAATAAGTGATTCCATTCCCATTTGCTATGATACTAAGCCCATTTGCTATGATGCTAAGCACAACACTACTACTGGAACCGTATTCCACTCATTTTATGACGTCGAAAACAAGAGTTCAATTTCTGATAAATGTGTATATATCACAGAAGTACTTCGGAGCACATTCAACATAGCTTATAAAGTATTGCCAAGCTCTTCATCATTTTAAATGAACAGAGTATCTGCAAGCCTCTTTAAATAGAACTAGAGGTTTGCATGGTGTTACTTAAATTGCTTAGGTTCTGGTTTATGTCCTCACAAAAAAAACTAAACGGGAATGGAACTAGAGGTTTGCATGGTGTTACTTAAATTGCTTAGGTTCTGGTTTATGTCCTCACAAAAAAAACTAAATGGGGGTTGCTATAGTTCGCCCCAGCAAATCACATGAACAAATTAGGGCGAGTGGCCTTGTAAGTGGTCTTTAGCTTCCTGCTTGGTGGCCTCACTTTCCTGTAAACCAACGGGAACTTGATCTTGGAGTTATGGAACTGCTTCACGCTCTCCCTCTTGCAAAGCTTAGCTGGAATAGTTGCTGTCTTGATGATCTGAATGCAATGAGATCGCACTCTGTGACGAGATCCATCTCTGTGTACATTTGCTCAACCCCACCATTCAAGGTGGTGTCACGGTACTCCTTGTACATGTTGTGGTATCCGGTCCTGCTCTGGTACCGCAACCAGATCCCATAGTTCTTGATCGTGGTGGGGTTCTTCTCGAAGATCTGTCCAGAAAGGTGGCAAAAAGTTAGGGCGTGTCAAATGTCATTCTTGAAGAGCTTAACAACAGGGTGACAGGTTTGATATGATGCAATTCGGGCTAAGTCAGACAAATACTGCACGGAGTGAGACGTTATCTTTAGTCCTTAAAAGATGTCGCAGCAGACTAAACTGAAGATCATAAAAAAGATATCCTATACCCATAGCCTGTAGCATGAGAAAGTTTAGATTCTATACTGATGTTTTTACACCAGCCCGCAGTAAGAATCTTGTCCCCGAGTATAAAGGCGCCAAAACTAGCAATACGAATCCATGACATAATTTTAATTTTCAAGCAATAAGTTCACCAAGGGGATCCAGTCTATAAGATGCAGGCTTTGCAACACTATAAACCGTAACATTCGAAGCACTATTTCTTTCCATTGTCTATAAGATTAAGCCAAACTAGTCCTATTTTGATATCATTATCTAACATGTACAGTTATAAGAACAAGTATTAAGTTTAAGTTACCAACCTCATTGATGGCAAGCATCTGACCATTGCTCTTCTTCACCTTTTTTAGCTTCCTCAAGAAATACCTTCAGAATTCAGATATGAAAATTGATCAGAATTGCACCATGATGAAAGCACAAACACATAGGACTGAACATGTTATACACTCGAGGTACATTTTCTTCTTTTCGAGCATCATTTAATCATGCAACTTTTATTACAGCAAACAACCATTAAGGTTCTCATCAAGCATGTGCACACATACGCATAAAATAAGGTAGATAATATACCATCTTTGCAATCAATGATCCAAACATATAATTATCCATAAGGACAAGAAATCCGAGGTACGACCTAAGAAAATCAAACCTAAATAAGCAGCAGCACATGTGCAATTCTAAATTATATAACACATCTACACCATTAGATAAGCAGCATCTGTGCATTCTTATTGTTATTTCAGAATTACACTGGAAGCCAATATTTTGTCCAGATACTACACATTATGCGAAACAAGCTGATAGCCGGGTGTTACCTCACTGCGTAAATGGTTATATAACATTATAACTGACATCGATAGAGCGTTTCACAAAATTATCTTGTACTGAGATATTTGATTTTCTAAAGATGGTATACGAAAACTGATAAGCTAGTCTATTTTTCAACATGCTGGTTAGAGTACCTTTTCGAATCATCCAGCTTTCATCAATAAACTAGCCATTAACATAACTTTGATTCATCTGATTATCTAGCAGCTAGCTGATAAATTTACTCTAAACAGATCCTTAGTGCCTAACTATATCCAATTTCATGCAGTTCCTCCCAATACTTATTTACTCAGCTTCCAGCTGAATCTTGATTCTTCCCAAACATTACATTCCACAAATCATAACATGTCTAAATGCCACACACAGTTGACAGTACAACCAGAAACATTGAAAACAAAAATTATACCAGAACTTGGATTTGGCGCGGACTTCGTTAGTAGCCCATAGCTTCATCCGATAGATCTTCGGATGCTCCTCCGTTTCCGTCGGCAAGGCTCTGCCCACAACCTGGAACTGATGGAACTGCAAAAATGCACAAGTAATCAATTGATCGATAAATCACATTTAGAACTTAAGAAAAATGCAGGTTTCAACAAATCAAACACAACATGGACGAGTTTATATACCTTAAACGACACCATTTTCGGTCGATTCCGATCAATCTGTTCTCCCGCCGGCTCGACTGTGACGAAAAGATGAGGCGATTAGGGTTTATGTTCTTTTGAAAAGCTCAATTTATTTACATGGGCTTTGACGGAAAGTTGGCATGAATTGCATCCATGTGACTTGGGCTGGATGAGTTGGATAATCAGCCCAGTTCGACATGGGCTGAAATGTGGGCCTATACATTAAAATGAATAATTACAGATTTTGAGCTTCGTTACAACAACGTGCGTGTGTTGTATACTTGTATGTAGTGCCACATGGTACTTCACACTGTGTTGAATGGTGGAATATATAAAGCAAAGGTTACAAATAAAATACGACATTTTAAGCATTCGAGTCACAAGTCACAACAGTATGTCGTAGTGTAGAGAAACCTAAAATATGGCTTCCAAGTAAAGTTGGAATTAGAATTTTAATGAGATTTGACATGGGGTTTACTTCCACCCTTGGAGGTGCAAGCTCCACAGTCCACCCAATATCTCACTACACCATTCATGTGTGGATGGGATGGGGCATTTGCACTCCTAAGGTAGAATGAGCCCCACTATAATATACCAATTCTTGGTAACTTTTAAATTATAAATAAA
>JAQRGC011578989.1:0-10272 GCA_028659135.1 Plantago lanceolata | reverse complement strand
TATTTGGCATACACAGGTCTACTGGTATGAATTGCTGAAACAAACTGGAGACTGGAAAATAAATAAATATATAATGTCTGTTAATTATGAAAAATTGCTTGTTATAAAATGATATTGAAGGGAAGTAGTACTAATGTTATAATGTGATCTTTGTACAGGGTGATGATGATGATGATAAGTGTGTGTCTGTCTAAACTACTGGTGTCTACAAAAACCCTCATATCTTGAAACAGATTCACACTTAAGGAAGAAGAAAAGCTCAATTAGCAATCCACTCCTGATATACTGCTACCCTGTGAACTTCCGGTGAGAGAGATCATAAAACAATTGAATAAATTTAATAGGTTAGTCGGCCCTCGTAAGCCCATGTTCCCGGGAGAGCGATGGTCATTCTTTCTGCCCGCATGACCGGTGACAATACAATGCTGTAGCTGGGGTGTTCTCGTATTCATCTTTTACTAACATCCTGCGGCTTTCAAGAAGTTATCGTATGGACTTGAGGATGGGAGCATGAACTGGTGAGGAGTCTGTTGATATTCGGCTCCACACGGGGCTCCCAGTAGCAGCGGTCTGTTTGGGATCCCAGCTAAGTTCTCCTCCAAAAATGGGTTTCCTTTCTGCTATTTTCAGTTCAGTTGCAATATCAGAATCTTGAAATGTAAATAATTTACTGTTGAAAATTTAAACAATGAAGTCGACATCTGTAAGATACTATACAGCATACACAAGGATACATGTACTTTAGCCAAACTGTTGGTTCATTCGTCCATTTGGCATAAACTTCATACGTGCCATACATAAATCTAATAATGTGCCAAGAAATAATTCAAACATGCATGTAAGTTCCAGAAATCTTGGATCAAAGAGACATACCCTATGTAAGTAATTGTCCTGTGTAGCTGTGTTCTTGTCATCTCCAGTATTCTGAGAGGATATTGTCAACATATTACTTCCTTGCTTATTTTGATGAGTGCTTATCAAATAAGACATTTTCTGCTGCTTTCCCATCAAAAGATTTTCGCAATGTGAAGCCATTTCCTTGTATGACGCATCAGGGGCTGTGCTTACAGACATTCTTCCTACATGATGCGCTGTTTCCAAAACCTGTTTTCAAACATAGGAAAAACTTCATACGGAAGACTTATCGTATCATATACTGGTAAATCAGACTATTCTTATGCTGAAAATGACTCACAGATTGCAAAAGTTGATCAACACTGATAAGACTGGGAAATTCGATTGTCAATTGTGCATTTTGTTTGGCACCACCTCCTGTTGTGTCTGGAAGATTAGAGTCATCTACTCCGAACATTGAGATATTCTGAATAGTTGTAAAAAGCAGATAAGATCAGATAAATTTTCCTAGAAATTCCAATCTAGTTATCCTTAACAAATAAACATAGACAAGGTAAATTAATTACCTTGTCAAGGCATCTGAAGCTGGCAGCATCCACTTGAGTCTCGTTCTTCGGGCTGCGAGTGAACAACTCACCCCCAAGGGAACACAAGTCATCTGGTACAAATTCCTTAAGCAACTGATCCCTTGTGGTAGACACTTCATACTGCGCCAGGACAGCATTGATAAATTAAAATCTTTCAATGTGTACAGTGTATACCGTCTAACAAGAAAACAACAAAATAAACTAAAATAACAAAAATAAAAAGAAAAGAAACTTACCGCTTGTAAATTTTCCATATTTTTAATGATAACTGAAACAAAAGACTCCACATTCTGATCCTCGCTAAGTTTTATTCCTGAAAGGCACAGCTGAGCAGAACTATCGTCTTCATTAGATCCATAAAGGATGCTATGATTTCCAAGGGCCATATCACTTATCTGCAGTTTCGAATCTTCTACCAAACACAAAAATGGATCGATCTGACAAAATAACAAGACAGATACCAAGGTTTATCAAACATGGGGAGAATACGAAACCCACAGGTACCATTCATTGCAAATTGAGAATGCATCTATATAAAGGGTGTATCATTCATGTGTGTGTATTGGTTATCAGTAATTTGGTTTGGGTTGGGGCGAGAGCAAATCAGGAGAACTGCAAATGTGCGTGAATTTGATTCAATTTTCACTGAAATGCCTGAGTAGAAACATCGGCGACAGTGTATGGTTGCAAGATCAACCTCAGGGAGTGTCAGTTATATCAAATTACCCTTACTAATAAAGAGAATAACAGGAATAAAAAAAATCCGAAGAGAAGTTAGTAGCAAACCACCTTCTTGGCGAGGATAGGCTTGACTTGTGAGACAAGGGGAAAGATGTTATAAGCCTTTGATGAAAAGATGATCATGGAAGTTGACAGAACAAAGAGTGACCTGCGACGCGATGGTGGTAGTTTCCCTGAAAATAATGCAATAAATCTTTAGCTGAAAAGTCTTTTCTTCCCTTTTTGTTTTCTTTCTTTATTGATGCACATGAATAGTCTTTCCTAAGTATGTTGTACATACATCAATATGCTGTCCCAGTAGTCCGGCTATAAAATGCGAGCAATCCTTATAGGCAAAGACTTCTCACAGTAACACAATATTCATATGCATCTCATAGAAATTCAAGATGACGTGATCGTTTAAACAAGCATCTTACCTAAACTACAAACTAAATTGTAACTGTTCGAATAGTATCATTTACCATTAATTTACAGATGCCACAGATTCTATTAATTAAAAGAGATTCTAACTTACGAGGCCAAACAAGTTTATGCAAGTGCCCTAATCTTTTCTCCATTATTTGGCCGTTCACTTCCAAATTTAAAGTACTTGGAACCTTACAATCCAAATTGCAACCTAATCAGTAACAAAGTTTTGGTTGCATACCTCCTTCTGTGAGAGAAACACTCCTCAATGTAAATGCCAGCTGGAAACTACGAATTAAACAATCACGATAGGAGTTCTGCAACAACAAAAAGAAAAAAAACATAAGGGACCTCAAAGTATATGATGTGATCGACATAATTCATGTAGTCTATATAAGTGGTTTTTCCTCATTATACGAAAGTATGACATGAAATTATAACTTATTAGCTTGCAACAAATTCATGCATGTCGCCAAAAACACAAGCACATCAATTTTGAAGTTTATGAGGCATTGAGTTTACTAGAAAACTGTGGTATAGGACTAATGCCATTTTGCAGTCTTATTAAATTATCGAACTCCCAGATGCAAAAGCTATTGTTAAAATGCAAAATAAATTACGAAATACCCAACCTCCCAACAAGGCAACAAGCTCAAGCTTTCGAATGAGAGGTAATTTGAAAACACTATTAAATGGCCGAACAATTTTCCAGATATTTGTTTCAATCAAGTTTGTCAATAGAGTTAATGTACATGCGACATGATTATCAGATTAAGCCACGTTAAATGATTTATTGGGATTCACTGAACCAGTGAGTTACCTTGGCTCGAGAAAACAGCAAAACCAGACTGAAGGTGTGGGCAATAGCTTCAAAATTTTCTGGCATGTTTGCAGGAGATATGCATTGTGTCCAGATAGACGAGAGCAGGAGAGTAATCTGGTGGCTACTCAGTCGAAGAGGAACAGCATTCTGAAAGAGAATAATTAGATGTTATCAGGCACGTGGAGCCCATTCAGCAATTGATACATTGCTCTAATTATATAAATCAAGAATCCTATTATTAACACGCCGTAACAGATACTACATTCTCACAAAATACTCAGGCAGACAGAATCATGCTTTCATTGCATACCAAGCAAACCGGACTCAAATGATAACTTCTAAAGGCTTTGTTTCCTCTGTGATGAAGGAAATGACGTATAAAGAATGAAATCACCTCAATTTTTCATGTGAAAAAAATAGAGTAAAATACAACTAATATAAAATCTCCCAATATTTCGCAGATCAAAGCACCTTAAAGACGAAACTCTGACTGCCGAGCAAAACAATAGCAGTTCATTGATCACAAGAAACGCGCACATTCAGTAGAGAATCTAGTAAGAAAGTGAGATAAAGTTGGAGAGACTCACAGCTTCACTATTTTTCTTGGTTAAATCCGGTGCTGGTGAATTTCGGGAGCTATATACTCGGCTATATGTTGACTTGATTCTATCCAGTACTCCACTAGAATTGTTTTTCAGATCCGCATCGCCTGAACCCTTTTCGTTGTTAACATCAAGGAAATTTTCCCCAGAAGGCTTGCTGTGTTTTTTCAACTTCTCGAACAGAGCTGCAGATGCAGAGAACACCGAAACAGTCCTTGAGAGTGTTCTAGGAATCTGCATCTTCTTGTTCCCATCTGACACAAAAGTTGAATCTGCTTGAGGACTAACAGAAGTTGGCACGAGGACAACAGCGAAGATTTGATGAGCTCCAATTCTTGTTTCGTGATCTGGATGGAGCATAGCTGGTAGTAACTGATGAAACAAAGCCTCAGGGAAAGCCTAATGATAATTGGAAAAATGAAAAGGATACCAATATCAGTAATTAGCTTAGTTTTTTATTTGATAGGTACGGTTTAAGTAAATCAACAAGTGCTTCTGCATTAAAATGTTTTGTTGCAAAGCTTTTAATTCTTTTTGAAAATAAGGGTTCCAACTCAGATGTTCCAGAAACAATATATCCGTACTTTATAAAAGACCATACCTTCTTTTTATACGATAAGTTTGGTAAAGACGCAATAATTTGAGCAGTTCGATAGATAGCAGACATTGTAGTTCTAGAAATGACAGTAATGCTTGAGATGTTCTCTAACATAGAAGCCATTACATCAAGGATTTGACCTGCATCTCCAACCTATTAATATGCATGAAAAGGGGAAACAAAAAATAAAGTTAATACCACGGAGATTCTTAATAATTTCAGCTGAAAGGAAATACAAGGGTAATGAAACTTAGTGGGCGAGATAATTGTAGTCGCAGAACATAAAAGGAGAGAGCCAAAGCTACCTTTGATGACAACTCTACGAGGCATTCATCTACAGCCTCATGGAATCTTCTGTTCCATTTTCTTAAATCCTCTCCAAGATTTGCATCATCAAGAGTAAAATGTATGCTCTTCCGCAAATGTCTCATGACATCACTTACAGCACTGACTATAGCTACTGACGACTCGGTCTTTGTGAGCCTAGCAAGGCCAGTAATAACCTGAACAATATCAAGCTGCATTTCTGGTTGCTTAAGTACGTTCTTATGATCCAGATGCTTCACTAGAATTGACAACAAAAAATGTGCATTCTGCCCTGCATGACACATATACAAAGTGAAACTGAATTAAACCTACAACCCCCTCTCATTCTCCAAAACAAAAGAAAAACCCCTCTAATTGCCGCAGAATCTGACCTGACTCATCCATCAGCAGCTGCATGTCTTTGAGAACAGGAAAAGCAATCTCATTTTTAGAAGCCCACAAATTTCCGTTATCAAAGTACCGGAACAAGGATTCAAGAACACGGCGCATGGTGGTAGCCTCTTTCCCCAGCTTCGCCATGTTATGTAGGCACACCCTAGACCAAAAGCATGGGTTCTTGGCATCCTCTCTGAGCAAGTAAAGATGACACACCTTAATCATGCAAGCTTACTTTAAGGGTGGGGAATACAATCAAGATATTTTTAAAAATAAAAGTCAAGAACATACGGAGCCACGTTAAGCTGTCCTTTATCATTTAAGATCATTTTCCAAGAAGGAACCTTTATCGAAACATCAGATGGAGGAGAGACATGCCCCTCAGTCTTCTGAACTTCTTGCAGCCAGCGGTTTTGGTTGGCATCAGAGCCCTCCTTACGTGAACCCCCGTAATTTTCCAACACAACAGAAACAATCTGAAGAAATTAAAAAAATGAATAAATTATAAAGCATATAACCCAACAATCTTAATGGCAAAAACAAACAAATTAATTAATTAAAAACTAGCAGCAAAAAATATTTCTGACTTACTGTAGACTGTACGTGCAGTCAATAAGAGAATTTACATAATAGAACATCAGATATAGTAATGAAATAATTATTCACTGAATGCTTACATTATCAAATTCAACTGAAATATGGGAGTTCTCACCCATGAACCAAACCTGTATGGCAGAAACCATTAGTAAGTACAAGATGAAACTACGTGAGTATCACGTGTAAGCCGAATAATGATAATAAAGATCAATGTATGAACTCTTGCAAAATGACACTTATATTTATGAACACAGTACCATAGCTGAAAGAGCTTGGAGCCCAGTTGCCCGCAGATCTTGAACCCTCTCATCTTCTCCAACTTCTTGAGCCAGTTGACACAGTTTTGGAATAAACCCATCAACATTAAACATGTAAGTACCGTCATTCTGAAAAGCATAGGATCAGTATAATGCTCCAAGTGATAATAAAATGAAATTGCAAGAATCTATACCAGGACGACGACGACGACGACAACAACAACAACAACAACAACAACAACAACGACGACAACAACAACAACAACAACGACAACAACAACGACGACAACAACGACGACGACGACGACGACGACGACGACAACAACGACAACAACAACAACAACAACAACAACAACAACAACAACAACAACAACCAACAACAACAACCACAACAACAACCACAACAACAACAACAACAACAACAACAACAACCAACACCAACAACCACAACAACAACAACACCAACAACAACACCAACACCACCACCAACAACAACAACAACAACAACAACAACAACAACAACAACAACAACAACAACAACAACACCACCAACAACAACAACAACAACAACAACAACAACAACAACAACAACAACCACAACAACAACCACAACAACAACAACAACAACAACAACAACACCAACAACAACACCAACAACAACACCACCAACACCAACAACAACAACACCAACAACAACAACAACCAACAACAACAACACCAACAACAACAACAACAACAACAACAACAACAACAACAATATGATAATAATAATAATAATAATTGTATAAGGAGGTTATAGCACGAGACCAACCTGATTATTTACAAAATCGAAGAGAGACTCGCATCCAATAGTTAACATTTCATCTTGGGTTTGCTCCAGCAAGGTGTGCACAAGAGTCAGCAGACTATTGGCAAACAGAGGCCTGATATGAATTACACAAGTAAAGTTTCTGATAGAGAAGGACAACGTAATTGGAAGGGGAAAAAAAGTAACTCAAGAACCACGAACAAAAATCTAAACCATTTAAATTAGCAGTTGCAAGTTGCTTATAAAATCCAGAAGGTAGTAGTTTGATATTCGTAAGAAAAATCCTATCACATTACAAGGTAAAGGAGATGAAACCTAAAAAAAAAAAAAAAAAAAGAAGAAGAAGAAGATACAAATTGTTTATAATATTGAATGGTAATCTCCAGCGTTGCCCAGAATGACTGACTTTTTACACAAGTACAAACAGTCCATCATATGGCCTAACCATCTCCATGTAACCAAAGTAAACATTTCCAAAATGGTTACAATTTTAAACATTTGATGGTTAATTCACAATAATGAAAACACTGTATCAGAAAGTTTAGTTGAAGACCTAAAACAAGTATAACAGCAGACTTACAGTTGCTCCCTGCAAGATAGTAACAATTTCTTGTATATACACATCACAATCTTCACCGCTCGAAAGTTTTCAAGACGCAATTCTTTGAAGCATCTCTGTTCCAGGGAGGTAGCAATCTGTGATTTCAAGAAATAAAATAATAAGATTAATAGCTTCAAACAATAGAGCAATAGTGTACTTACTACCCTAATGTAGACGTCCAACAATGCACATTATAATACCTTAGGAATTCGTAATGGATTCTTGGAAGCATATTCACATAGTTTTCCAATCTTCCTATCATTGACTTCTTCCTCCTAAAAGCAAACAACAAATGTACTTGAAGTCTGCAATTTAGATCAAAACAATGCAGTAAACATCACTAGGAACATACAATACCAACCTGGGTACGGGGAAAGATATCGGAGATTAACTTCTTGTACCTCTTGACAGGCTGCCTAGACCTTGCACGCATAGCCGGACAGAAAAAACAGAGGCTGCCACATGCTGGCAAGACTTGCCTCGAAATTACACCCGAAACAACACTCATCTTTCTATTTTATTATTATTTTTCTAAGTAGAAAAAAAATTTACAGACAAAAAACTAACAGACAAAAAATTTCACAGCTTTCTTTCCCTTCTTTACCAAGCTGAGGCGCGGACAATCAATGAGAAGGGAAAAGAAAGCTCGGATAAGGATCAAGCTGGCACTTTTCACTTACCGGAACCAGCCTGCATATAAATCCAAACAAATTAAGCTGAAGGTTTGCATCAAAATCATTAATTTTCTACCATCCCATTTCATCCTACAACAGAATCAATCTCATTGATCACGGAAACATATAAAATCACTATACAAACAAGAACGTAACATAGAAAAATCCCATCTTTATGATCATTTGCTAACAATTTTCAAGAATTCAAAAAAGAACAAGAAAAAGGATTGTTTAACATATAGAATCACTATACAAACAAAAATGTAGCATACAAGAATCGTATCGTTATGATCATTTGAAGACAATTGTCAAAATTTCAAACAGGAACAAGAAAAGGGATTGCTCAACACATAAAATCTCTATGCAAACTAGAATACTATATCATTAAACAATTGTATCGTTATAACCATTTCAAGAATTGTAAATAAATCAAAGAGGAGCACGAAAAGGGATTGCTCAACATATAAAATCTCTATGCAAATAAGAATGTAGTACCATAGAAAACCGTATCTTCATGATCATTTACAGACAATTCTCAAGAATTCAAACAAGAACAAGAAAAATAACTGCTGAGCATATATAAATCTCTATCCAAACAACAAGAATGTAACATAGAAAAACCGAATCTTAATGATCACATGCAGACAATTTCCAAGAATACAAAAGGAAGCAAGAAAAGGGATTGCTCAACATATAAAATCACTACACAAATGTAGTACGAAAAATGGAATCATTGTGATCATTTACATACAATTTTCAAGAATTCAAAGGGATTGCTCAACATCTAAATCTCTATCCAAATTCCAAACAACAAGAATGTAACATAGAAAAAAAATTGAAGATCATCTGTTGGCAATTCCAAGAACTGAAATGGTGAAAAAAATTTACCTTCAGATAAATGAATGCCTGTAAAGAACAGACAGACGAAAGAAGGCTGGTAACCCAGAAAGAATTTTCTACAATATACCAACACCGATTCTCCAGCATTCCTTCCGAAAATTATGAGATGACTCTCTCTCTCTCTCTCTTCTGTTTCTACGCCCACCCCACCTCTTATTTTCTCTCTCTAGACTCTAAATGTATGTGCAGTTACGAATGTCTGTATGCAATTTTTGACTATTCTATTCTATATATATATTGTTGATGATTAATAGCTGGATTATTAAACGTTAACAAGAAAATTTCAAAAAGATTAGCCGGACTCTCTCAATAAATGATTTTCCTTTTGTGAAAGGGACTATTGACATTCATGATTGAGAACGTGTCTACTTTCACATTCAATTCCCAAATCTCAAACAACATGCTCAACCAACAAACTCACTCAAATAATGTCAGATTAGCTCCCATACTCCTCCGTTCTGAAACAATTACACCATTTTAAATGTCACGTTGAGTTGTACTATTTCTTTTTTTTATGTTATTTTTGCACATTTTCAAGTATTATTATTGGCTAGTAACTTAAACTTAACCCCACATGCAATACTCCTTATTTTTTGTGCTAAAAAACAAATTATGCAACTATTCTGGGACGAATGAAGTATACCCAACAAGCTATGGACTTAAGAGCACTCTTTACAGAAATCCTATAATATTTTTCTGAATATTACTCCTAACTAACCTCCTATAATTATTCAGGATACCAATTTCATATGTGATGGTTAGAGGTCTCCTATTTTTTATAGATTAGTGATGAAAAGTCATAAAAAGGGACACATGGAGGATGTTTACGGTGCCACATGTACATGAAATAGATAGAGAAGTCTTTAGGAGATTATAAGTTTAGAAAATAATTTAGGGAGTCCCCAAGGATAGGGCTCCATTTTTGTGGGTCCAGAAATTATAGGAGTCTTGAAATTTAATGAGTTTTAATGTTTTTTTTAGCATTGTGGTTAAATATAGGATAGGATCCCATTATAGGAGTTAGGGGTGAGCATAAAACCCACCCGCCCGACCCACCCGCGCCACCCGCCCGCCTCTAATCCACACCCGACGGTTTAAGTTTTTTTATACCCGCCCGCGGTT
>JAQRGC011578612.1:0-12185 GCA_028659135.1 Plantago lanceolata | reverse complement strand
ATGCAATAAAGCATCACCAAATTATACAAAATAATTTAACAATATATATTCAACTTGATAACATCCTCATTAAGTTTGTTGGAGCCTTGGCACTAAAGCATAAAAAAACTTTTTTGTTCAAAAATTGCACAATCCCATAAATATTTCTTTCATAATACCTTGCGACCGTGGGATAGATGATGATGCAGAAAATAGTTCGAGGGCGACTTAGTATTCTGGGAAGTCAATTCGTGTAAGATCGAGAATTTGGTACTTGACTTGGAGAAAGGATTAGGCTAAAGGATTATCTATTAAACCCCAGTTCCACCATTTGAGTGGGACTGAAGCTTGTTCACACAAGGCTGGTGATACTAAACGAGTTGTTATTACGTACCAGCTTTCGACTCTATTTAAGATCTCGAAGGAAGGTGTTGCCAGCTGGTTAAAAGAGTGACGTGGAAGAGAATGTGGAAGACCCTTTTGGGACTATTTCTAGGTCGAACGAAAAGACGCTTCTGCCCTTGAAAGCAACATCTAATGGCGGCCAGACACGTGAAGTTACTGTAGTACCCTCAGATTGGAAGACGTGGCCAAATCAAGACCCAACACTTGTCAACAATCCGGAGCTGAAAGTACATCTATAAAAGGCCACGAGTTCCGAGAAGAAAGATAAGACTAATTGATTGATTATAATTGGGGTAAGGTACATCTCGAATACTGTTACCTCTTTTAGACAAGGACGGTTCTACGACCTCCTTCGAGTGATGTCTCATAAATCCTCCGACCTGACCACACGGCAGGTCGGTCCACACACACACACACTCCTCGGTGTTCCACATGTTAAGGACACTCGAACAAATGGAATCGAAAAGTAGCACCTTGACAGAGAACCGCACGAATTAGACTTAAACGTGTTAGCAAGGATTTGAAAGACTTGGACTTCAGGACTACGCACCAAAACTGATTACCAAATATTACCCTCATCAAGATGGAGGGAGTACATGTTATGACATTAGAAAGCTGGTTTCACACAAGTTGCTTGAGAACAAAGTAAGCCTACATTAAAATATGTAGTGTTTAACACATTGTTAAGTTTCACAAGAATTGGATAAGTGGTTATCAACAACTTAATTAATCTCACCTCACATGAAATGGAAGGACAAAGTAACCAATTTAGGCTCTCTTCTTTTCTCAAAATTCGTTGATTTAATTTCAATCTAGGTTCATTCAATTTTGGTGTAAGTCTACTTAATTATTTTTATATTACAATTTAGTTCAATTTGATACTCAATATAAGACTTGTTGTCTCTTATTCCCCTATAATTAAAATGATGGTTATGTAGTGCAGTATTGACTTGTGTGCATCAATGTGCCTTTAAATGCAAGCAAGCAAGAGGAAAATAGACCCCTTAACATTAATTTTCACTTTCAATCTTTCAACTACATCTTACTACAAAATGGAGGTTGGATCTGCAAATGACTACTGAAAATGATTCTGAAATTGTACAGCTAAGCAACCTTAATTTGGATTTTCTATTTATCTTAATTAATAATTCCCCTCAATTCATCAATGTCCCTTGAGCTTCTTGGTCCCTTTTAGATAGGGACCTTTCCTCTAAATTTAGCTTTTGAATTTGAGATGTAGATTATTATTGCCCGCCACATGTTTTTAGTTCAACTGCATCTCAAGTGTGTAAGGATCGGGTTGCTTCATCTAAGGAAATTTAAGCGAGCATACATATTAACTTTCTCTTAGTCATCAACTAGTTTTGTTTTGTTGAACATTAACATAATGTTTTGACTGCCTTAGTTGAGATGGAAAGAGTCGGTTATAGTATAAGTTTTGTGGAATTTGGAACATGGAAATGAGAGTGAGAGATGTGTTGTTGATCCCTGTGAATGTTGGTAGTGTGGGTGGGTAGCTCATAGTCATAGCTGCTATATTGAATTGAAGAAGCCCTGGTGAAGAGGGCAAGTGTACACGTGGAAGAAGGGGATTGGCGAAGAGGGCAACTGTGCATATGGTACGTTCTCGTGAAACTAATTAAATACAAACGGCAATTTTGCAACCCATCATAACTTCAGTTACTCTTCTCTCTCTCTCTCTCTCTCTGTATTTCAGTATTTCTTTCTCTGCTAAGAATTCATTTATTTTCCTCTTAAACTTTATCACATGTTCTTTCATCTTCACTCACTTGTACACTTGTAGTAGTTGTATTCTGCATCTTTTCACCATTCTAGTAAGATAAACAAATCGATATCAAGTCGTATATTATTGGCAGATGATTAATTAGTACCACCTAGTTGTTGTTCAGCAAGGTATGTCAGTTTTCATGTAGTGAAGATTTTCTTGAGGTGTACATTCGATTTTTATGATGTTTTCTACTTGTATATGTTGTGATTCCATAGGGAGGTTGGTTCACCGGAGATGGGGAAGAAAGGAGGCGGCAGTTGGTTTTCGTCTGTCAAGAGAGTCTTTAAGCAATCTCCTCATAACAAGGATTTGCCTCAGAATAAGGTAGGAGGAATAAGATTTTCCTATGTTTGTCAGTCTTTTTTTTTTTTTTTTCCCAATCTCTAATGCCGTCTCCTTGAAGAGTACTTGTTCTATATGATTTGTGATGATGTTTAGAAGCATTCTGGATTTATAAGACCAACTCTTTCTAGGTAGAGACTAGAGTGTTTGAGTGTAGAGATGGCCGCATGTTGTGGTTCTGCCCTGAGTTCTTGATATCGCATTTTCCATTTATATTTGTCTTGTTTAATAACAACTTTCTAAAGATTCAATATATCTATGTATTTTTGGCTCTGCTTGATCAGTTTCTTCATTTTCGCCTTTTACGTGATATGTCGCCATGATTCTGAGTTACGCGGCTAGTGCTGCTAGGTGATAGTGATACACACCGGAAGAAGCCAAGAAACATGTACTGTGATGAGATTGAGTTTGCATTTTTTTTTTCAACTTTTTTTTCTAGATTAATTCTACTACTTGTTTTAGTGGTTGAGATGTTGAACACAAAGATAATAAATGGAAGACCTAATGACATTGATTATATCTTTGCTTTTAGGCCAATAATAATCAAGACATGATAATGATCTTCTTCTGTTTGTATCTGATTTCTATACAAGCCACAGCTTAAATGCTCTGTTTATAGCTAATGATTATTTGTATCTCTATGATTGAGTACTCCTAGCTGCATTAATAGTACACCATCAGATTTTGGTTTACTCAACTTCACATCACACAAATGGTCCCCTGAACCAATTTGCAGGACTCATGTCATATTGCCATATCTCAATCTCACCCCCATCACATTCAACATCATGTGCTGCTTTTCGTTCCATCTCAATCGCTCCAACTATCTGATCATCTAATTAACTAACCGCCAAGAATTCAAGAATGTAGCCAGAATGTAGAAATTAACAAGAATCGAATTTATGACTATCTTCCCTCTTATCACCTTCTCATTGTTTACTATGTGTTGACACTCTTGTATTGTTATTGGTAGTTTGGTACTAATATGTTATGCTTGTTGATATTTGGTTTGACCCGGATGCTATTACAGAAGGAGAACGTAGAAAAATGGCAGTACGAGGCACCAGAAGTGGTATCACTGGAGCATTTCCCTGCAGAAAGTTCAACAAATGGAGAGAGCTTTCAGTCATCTCCTTTTGGTGAGGATCAGAATCATGCTGTTGCTGTGGCTGCTGCAACTGCAGCTGCAGCTCAGGCAGCTGCTGCTGCTGCCCAGGCGGCTGCTAAAGTTGTTAGGTTGTCAGGATACAAGAGACAGTCTAATGAAGAAAGAGCCGCGACCCTTATTCAAGCCTATTACAGAGGCTATCTGGTAATCAACAAACGGGATGTGTTATTTTCTATTCTCCTGCTACAAATAAGCAATAACCAGTTTTTAGATAATGTTGTTTCAAATTGTCTAAAAAGTAGGGAGCATTTCAATATTTCCTCATTATTGGCGGAAAAATAAAAATACTAAGTGAATATACATGCAGGCAAGGCGTGCATTGCGTGCTTTAAAGGGTTTGGTGAGGCTGCAGGCTTTAGTTAGGGGTCACAATGTACGCAAGCAGGCACAGATGACGATGCGGTGTATGCAAGCGCTAGTACGAGTGCAGGCACGAGTTCGGGCGAATAGACTTCAATTAGGCCATGAGAAGCTTCAGAGCAAGTTAGAGGATGAAGAAGAAAAGTTCAAAGTGGAAGAAGAAGCTGAAAAGAGGAGGATTCAGACAAGGAAACTGGAAGCTGAGAGATGGGATAGGAGCAATCAGAGCATGAGTAAAGTCAGGGATAGTGTTTCTTCAAGAAAATTGTCACATGATTTTGAAATGAAAAGGGAAAGAGCACTTGCTTATACTCTTGCTTACCAGGTTTGGAATTTTTCTTTATTTTCTCTCTCAGTATTCACCTCAACTACATGAATAGTTGACTACAATAGAACTTTTATGGCACATTTCATATGTACATAGTATACACTATACAATAAAGACTTATTTCTATCTGAATTCAGAAAGAAGACTAACTGTGATCTTTTGTGTCAACAGCAACACCAGCAAGAATTGCTACATTCCGAGTATACCATTGACCATAATGACCTCTATGATCACGGCACTGACAAGTCGCGATGGGGGTGGAATTGGCTAGAGCGTTGGATGGCACAACAACCCTACCACCCTCGGCATGCAGGAGCGCGTGCAAGCAATGTTGATGATATCTCCGATGAAATGGACTTCATCATGCAATTGGGCTCGGATAACTCCAATTTGGGTCGGCTTAGTGTTGATCCAGTAGAATCAAGTCCATATAGACGGAGACCGGGCTCGGATGATGTTCCTAGCTACATGGCCCCAACTAAGTCGGCAAAAGCGAAAGTTAGAGGTCAAGGCCCGGTCAAACAACGTAGCCCACCAGCGGCGCATTGGAACTCCTCGACCAAGCGAGGAAGTGTTACTGGATTGAGCTATGAATCATCCAGCTCCGGGGGAGGG
This sequence comes from Plantago lanceolata, assembly GCA_028659135.1. Classification (NCBI taxonomy): domain Eukaryota; kingdom Viridiplantae; phylum Streptophyta; class Magnoliopsida; order Lamiales; family Plantaginaceae; genus Plantago; species Plantago lanceolata. Next base: position 7,199 of record JAQRGC011578612.1, on the reverse strand, counting down.
ACAACGACTTATCAAGCCCTTAAAAGCCCAAATTCGAAAGAGAAGACACGCGGACATCCAAAGTGGACATGCAGCCCGGAATCGAGTAGTGACGATCGGGCTTTGGGTTTGGGGGCCCAGGGTTGGAGACTTAGTTATGGTTGATGTTCACAAGTAACTTGAGTGCTAAACGTTGGGTTTATTTAATGATCTTAATCTAATAATATTGTGATGTTCTATTAGGGATATTTGAGAGACATGGCTACTTATTTATGTTGTTAATGATTTTGGAAATTGACTTTGTAAATTATAAATAATGATTATTTTTGTGCGGGTGTGAAAATTAAAAAAGAACTATATAGATTGGTGTAGAGTTTGGGAGAAACAAAATGGATTTCCAGACTTGCAACAAATTGTACACAAGTCTCCTGAATGTTTAACAATAGCACCCAATTCACAGGTTTTTTTAAAGGGAAAATACTACATTCAAATTAAAGGAATACACGTCTAGGCATGATACGAGGCCATGCTTCGATTAAGTTGGACAAGTTCCAAACTTGCTTAAAAGTCCTAAGTGGAACATTGTTCGGGGAGGGTCAATAATCCAGATAACTTGGATAAAGTAAAAAGTTGCTTCCACACTTTGCCAAGAGATCCGCTACTTGATTTGATTCCATGTACACAAAAGTTACTTCAATGCTTTCGAACTTCAAGAGTAGGCTTCTAATTTTTGTGAGGATGTCCTTGTGCCTGATCGCCTCCTTCTTGGTCCTGTTATCACATTCCAATTCACAGGTTTTGTGTTTTCAATTTGTTCTGATCATAGATGTCTGACTTTCAACATGGAGCTCCCAATCCCCACTCGTAAAAAAATTATCATTTCATGTTTTTAATCCCCTAGTGTTGTGTATTGTTACATGTTATATGAGGAAATGTCTCCAACCCAAACACTAGGCCCATATGGTCAGCCCAACACGGTGACTATTAAAAAGTCCATCAAATATTAGGTCGGATGTCTTGTCCTATAGATCACACGAAGAGACCATCGAGCAAAGTCTTTTCTGGAAAATACATGTTCGAGACACCCCCTCTAAAGTCAACAACCAATACACCAGTAGTACCGATAAATAACACATATCTTAAAGAAACCAGGATTGTGTCCCCTACTACTTCCAATATATGATTATAGTGTAATTCATGAATCACTATTATTCTATTAATGGGGTAAGCATTTGTTACACTGAAATATATTAGTAAAGGTCTTCGGAGACAACTCTTCTCAACCACTATTGAAGCATCACCCGACTTCTCCAAGTCAAGCCCACTTGAATCGTCCTATCCTAACTCCCATATAAAAAGTTTGATAAAATATACTAATCCCTCTTTAACCGTTTGTAGGATTTTGAAAATCCCTCTCTCAATATAGCATATTAACCCGACAGTGACGAATCCCCAAGTGGGGATCTCCATTGTCGAATAAAACCTCTTCTACCTTCCAAGTAATTTTATCATGATCCCAAACCAAATTTGTTCAATTTGCACATTTATACTGTAATTTGTAAGGCCAAAAATAGGCGTCGGCATAAATGAGCAATATTTTTTATTTATATATATTTTGAGGAAAAAGCAAGGGGCATTAAGAACCGCAAATCTACAACCCCACAAATCATGTGCTCCCACTTGTTGCCGCCCACATATTCAGTTATCACTTGCCCACGTGTCACTACATTAAAATTCGCGCTTCCATTCCCCCAAAACGCCGTCGTAACGCCACTACTAACAATTCTTCCTCTTTCACTCACTGGATCCCATAATCTCTCTCTCTCACTTTCGTTTGGTTCCATTCCTTCATTCATACTAGTATTATACTTTGCTTCAGACCTGGTTAATACTTTTGATCACATCCCAATTCATTCATCACTGTATATTATTTTAGTCACTCTCATGTGTTTGTTACAGTGAAAAAGCTAGCCATTTTGGTAATATTTTGGTAATGGAGACGTTACAAATCTGCCCCTCGACGATTTTTGGCCGGAGATTGGTTCAAGATTCGGTGATTGGGCAAGTTGGTTCTCGTGTTTTGTTGTCTAAGACCAGAAAAATCCAATCTTTTTGTGTGGGGAGGAGGTTGTTTCATAGACATAGAGGGCGTTTCACATCATTATGCAGAGGAGGTACTACTAGCAGTGGTCAGGATAAGGAGCAGGATGAGGCTTCTTTTTTGGGTACTGACAGAGATTCTGCTGGCTCTATTGTTTCCTTTCATTTGATTCCTCATTCTGCAGGTCACTCACTCACTCAATTTTGCTCTTCAATTGCATTTCCTCTCAATGTTTACTTTGCTTGAGTTTTTTATGTGCTTCTTCTTGTGTTATAGTCTGTTTGTTTCGAGATTGCTGTTGGCTTTGGATTGTTTAATTCGTTTGGATTTACAGTGTTGTAACAATAGGGTGGTTGTTACTTTAGTAGGGTGGTGTGTCATACTCATAGCTTGATAGCCATCTGTTTAAAAGAAAGAATACTGACTGAGAGAGGGAGAGGAAAATGAAAGCAAAATGTTGAGGATTGGAGTCACCTTTTCCAGATTTATGTGCTTCTTTGTGATTTTAGTAGTGGGGAGAAGAGATCTCTGTTTATAGATAGTACTACCTCTTTCTGTATGTAATTCTAGTACTATGTTTCAGCAAAAGAGCACAACACTCATGATAATGCAGTGAAAAGGACATTACTTGTCAATGCAGCATACATTCCTTAATTTTCTTAGTTTATCATTAGGTTAATTGAATTTTACGAATCAATGAGGTAAGATAACAATAGAAGCTAAATATATGCACACTGAGGTGTAACAAACGCCCCGATTATATTTGCAGCTGCCCGTCATCATAAAATGTCACAAACAAGTTCTTTTTTCGGAGATCATAAGGAACCATGTGAGTACTATAATACTACCACCACCATCACTAATTTATGATGGTAATGGCAAAGTCCAGGGAAACTATTAATTGTACTTCACAGGAGTATACTAATTTTTTGTCTTTGCCATACAAAAACATCTTTGTCTGTCAGTGTCGTGTTAATTCTGAGATTCAGGTACTAGACTTCTTGAGGTGAGGATTTCTGCATTCTATACGCTTGCATCTGGAGAAAAACCATTCCGTGTGTTCTATGGTCTCAATTCACTTACCTGAAGCCATTTGCTCTAATTCTGAAAGGTTAATTCAATCAAAATATGAAGGGTTATATTGGTTTTACCTTGAATTAGCCTGCTTGCATGAGTGATTTGTAATATCTTCACCAAATAATAGCCAACAAGTAAAAATTATAGCACCAAGAATTGAGAATAATAAAACATCTTACCGTAATGATCAAGCACATACTTGTTAGGCCCAGTTTATAAGGTACTAGAAAAAACGACACACGCTACGCGTGTGATACGTTTTCTTATATTCCATTGTTTGTAGGATAAAATATAGCTAAAATTAATCGAGTAATTAAAATGAATAAAAATTACATCCTATCAAGTACGACATTTGTCTATTAAATCTAATTCGTAACCACTCCATACTTTCCCTTGCAACGACTCTAAGCTTGCCCAAAATGGATTTCTAATAATGGAGGCATCAAAATTTATCTTCAAATTACCAGGAAAAGGTGGTCTTCAAATCCCTGCGTTTTTCAGGTGGGCTAGGCGATGAAAAATTCAGCTGAGTTTTCCTAAATCGCTGTAAAAACTGGTTTTGAGGGCAGATTCATTTGGATCACAAGTACAATTTTCATGTAACAATTTATTTCTACTGATCCATATACTCCAGCAAAATCCAACGAACAGCTCAAACTCAATCTATGTGAAATTCTTACGGGCAACATCAATCCAGCCCCCAGTGTCATCATAATCTGCTCCAATAACAAACCCAAACACATCTGGCATAATGTCACTCCTTAAACACATGAATTATAGTTTCAGTACCATCATAACAAAAAGGACATTCCGTATCTACTCCATGCTGCTTTAGAGACACAGAATAGGCAAATAAAGTTTTAGCATACGCTACAGAATGACTTTAATTTTGTTTGGCACAATGCAGTCACACGCAATTTGCAAACAAACACTGTCTTACAAAAGGGTCATAAAAACACTAAAAAAGATTCAATCTTTCCTCACGAAATTACACCATTCCATCAAGAGACAACAATAAATTAAAGCTACAATTACATGTTCGAAAATTCCACATATTAGGTGAAAATCACATACTATAACCTAAGGTAAATTGAAGCTTACCTATTAGCTTGACCCAGTTTCGGTGGTGAATCTGACCAAGCATCTCCACTTCAGCTAAAAACTCACGGCTCCTTGTTGATCGTCTCTTGAGAACTTTCACAGCAACTTCTCTTCCATCATCCAGAATGCCACCATATACAAGTCCAAAACCTCCTTCCCCGAGTATTCTTGAAGCACTGAAGTTATCTGTGGCTCTGTCGATCTTGTCAAGGCTAAAAACCTTGGCAGTTCCTGTACAGGCAAGAAGGCTAGAACTGAAAGACATCGAAGCTGAGCTGGCCTTGCTTCTAAATGTTAGCACCCTATCACCACCTGGCAATTTATAATAGGATCAAACATGTCAATAAAAGACATCAAATTAAAGACTAAGCGACCAACCAAAGGATACAGACAGCTCAAACATACGTATACTGTATAATTTACCAGATCGACATTGGATCGCAGATAGAGAATTCTGCTGAACTGTGGATCCTTAAGAATAGAGCGCCATTTACCCGGCCCGTGCTTAAGGACTCCAGCTTTTAGAGCTGCTTGTTCCTCTGAAGTCCACTTCTGCTTAGGCACTCCCATAGATATCAAAATTCCGAAAAAATGTGGCCTGAAAATATGGGGATTTCTCCACGCGCTAACTTTTTGTTTATTATATATCTTATAATACTTATTAAGAAATAGATAGATTTTCATTACACATTAATCTGTAAGATGACCGAAACTCACAGATGATTACATTATATCACATCAGTCATCACTAACAAATCAACTCCAAAGTTCATACAGATATTTAAAAGGATAAATTGGGTGATCCAACATCATGTTACAATTAATAAGAAGATCCTAAACTACTGTACAACTAATAACATTAATTCACCCACCAAGCGAAGGTAAAAACATCTAACTCGAACAGTGACATGTCAACTTTGTTTCGGTGATAGCACAATGAACAACAATGGTGAAAAACACAGCAAACTCGGACTAATTTAGGCAAGTAGTCACTGGAAAGTTTCAGCTTTTATACGGCCATATGTCAAAACAACAACGGCAACATTGTATTTAACAGCATAACGGGTGGGTATGTGCTTTTCATTTGTGCTGGTGAGATAAGTTTCAAATCTGCTAGTATTAAATATAGAAGTTTATCCTTTCTTGGGTTGAGAGAATCTGGTGCTCTTCTTACCTTGAAGAGACACACTGAAGAAGAAGATGCTTTAACGATAACTTGTACATAGTTTCTCTTTCCATCTGAGGAGAAGTTAATTTTACATCCGTCCATGCCTACACAAAGAAAGATTTATTCAACCTTTATTCTAACATCTTAAAACAGAATCCAAAATATCAAGTTTCCCCACCCCATAACAAATTTAGCCCTGCATAGGCTATAAGTTAACATGCAAATATCTTCAAGAGGCAGAACTGGTTCGATTATCTTCACATCCGAAATACCGAGTAGTAACTTCTAGGGGTTACATAGTTCATTCATTTCGACTATAAGCTAGTAACCGACAAAGAGTAGATACACAGCAAAATAAGCATTCAGCTCAAAAGAAGAGATCCAACATACCCACGCCCAACTTCCCGGCTGCTGTTCTTGATAAATTGGCTTAATAATAGCAAAAAAGCGAGCATTCGTGCTCAACACAATCCCTGCATTAGGCCTTTCCAAGATCAGGTAACCCCCGGTCATCAAGACCTTTCCCGGAGCTGATGCAACCCTGCAAATCATAAACTAAGTCCTAATCATAACAACGAATTATTGTTCGTCTGCAAGAACCTAGAGTAGAACCATAAGTGCATTTATAGATGCTGTATAAACTAATCACAGCAAAACTCACACTGTAGCCATCGGTTGCAAATGACAATCAAGTGATCCTTAATTGTTGGTGTTGTATCTGAATCAAGTAACAATAATAAAAAATCTTTATCTGGTCAAAATTCACAAATCTTCTGTGCACATATGGATATGGATTATAGTGACATACAGAAGCAATATACAAAACATTACTCTTTAAACAGCTAAAGGAAAAAACAAAATGAGCACAAATAGTGTAGCAGAAAGGCAACCTCTGGCATGTGTTTAAAGATTGTTTAGAAGATTCGTAGACTGCAGAACCGACGAAAGGGACAATAAGAAGGCCATCCTCCATAATGAGTATTCTGTTATACTCATCTTTAGCCAGTTCTAACAATATATTTCTTGCTACATTTCTAATGACTTCAGATCTTTCTGCGTCAGCCATCAAAAGCTTTGCCTGCGATTGCTTCTCGTGAACATAGTTCTTAGCTCACGTAACTCCGGCAGATCAGCAAATCGTGCTGCAGCAAACGGCAAGGATTATACGACTTCTCTGCAGTGTCCAGGACATTCCTCCCTGCATGTGCAACAAACCGTTCCAAGTGAATCAGAAATTTATGTAAGTACTGTACAACTAATAACCTTAATTCACCCACCAAGCGAATGTAAAAACATCTAACTCGAACAGTGACATGTCAACTTTGTTTCGGTGATAGCACAATGAACAAGCTTCAACTTTAAACAAACATTACATCAATATTCTGATAACCTGGTTCTACATCGTCCATTCATTTATAGTTAAACGGTTCACTTCAAAGAAACAAAGATTTTTGCTAACATTGAGAAGAAGGCAATGCAGTATTCATCAGGAGAACAAAAGAATTAAACCATCAAATCAAGAAGTCGAAACAGCACACCAACCGATTATCAGTCATCCAGAGCAACAACAAAACACAATTCTAAGCTGGATATTGATGGAACTTGGATAAGATAGAAAAACTTACAGTAAAACCAATTGATTTTGCTGGTGGACATTTCAATGGAGAACAACTTCACTTCAATTTCACCTCTTTGTCAACCCACCACACCAAAATCACGAAGTGGCCTCCTCCAGACAATAACATCGTCTGAGGTTTCATTGAACTCGTCACT
>JAQRGC011578393.1:0-12959 GCA_028659135.1 Plantago lanceolata | reverse complement strand
AAGCGCTCGCGCTTTTTATAATTTTATAAAATTGACACTTTCGCGCTCACGCTCACGCTTTCACTTCAGGTGATCTAGCTTGTATCCATTATCTATCTCCGGGTAATTCGACCAAGCATTCTTACATTCTTAATTGGTTCCTTTTTTTTCTCTTTGTCAGGATAACAAGTTGTTTATGGGTAGGCTGGAGTGTATTTGAAAAATCACATCTATAATAAGGAAGATTAGATTCCTTGGGCATCTTATCGTAAACTAAATCGTTTTCAAATCTTAGCTAGAAGTTTTATATCAGTCATTGTTAGCGTTACTCACAACTCTTCAAAACGTAAGTTAAATGAAGTATAATATTTTAGTCTAAAATTACCTCATATGCTCTTTCAAATTGATTTTGACCCATGAAGCGAGTATAATAACCTATTAGTATTCATACCATGTTTATCCTCATATTACGGGTATGGATCACACAATAGTGAATCTAATTCCATATGAGGCTAAAAAATTCAACTACTCAAATAAAGTACTATAGGTTCAAACATGTTTAGTTCCTCATATCCGTTATTAATGGTGGTCTAAAACCTTGCCCCCATGCCAACCAGATTAGTAATTGCACGATCCTGACAACCGTCATTCACTTTGGCACAAGTGCGGAAGTGATTGTGCCACGAGAACCCTAATTCAACAAAAATGTACAAATGGTGGCACACACGATTAAATTTGAGTGTATTTTTGTAATTTCAAGTACTACAAACAACCCAAATACGAGAAAGGTCATTTTCTGTACTGCGTTTTATTTTGTGCGTTGTTTGGTACTTCGGTAAGGGTGCATTTGGCACAACTTTTCCGATTCACCGTTATTGGACCTCTACGCAAAGCCCATTTAAAGTTATAAGGCCTCCACACAAGCCCTATCCCACCCAAATTAGTTATAGAGCAACTCCAAAATTGAATTTCCAAAAATGCTAAGATAAGCAAAATTGAAAATCTCGGACACTCTCAGAATGACAGTGGATAAGCATCTCCCTGTCAGTTTCACAACACTGATCCGAAGAAGGAACACATAAAATTGGAAGAATTAAAATGGCAACCCTTTTCAAGGCAGAGGCTCAATACGTATTTGCAGTTTCGTCCCAGGTTTAAGATTCACACGCAACTGCTCAGTAGATAAACATGTTTTCTTTGAAAAAAGATTAATGCAGATTGACACTTTGAATCCGTTTACCAGGACGGCTAGTGCTACTAAGTACTAACTTTACCAAGGGCTCCGTAGGCTCGTATTAGCAGTTCAATTTCTAACAAAAAAAGGGGTAAATTCGAAAGTTAAGGTAAGGGCGATAAGGGCGAAGTTCAAACGAGGAAATGCTTATGCGGTGGAATCTATTATGGGAGGGAAGTGCTACTTAGTGTTCTTTATGAGCTCAAGACAAGATGTCAATATATAGTACCAAGATCGAGACCTTGAGTCCAGGCCGTTGCATCACCGTCACCATTGATTTAGGATTTAAATCGCCCTAATTTAATCATTAAACATTATGTTTGTTAAATAATTTATGAAGTTAGTTACTATAATTTAGTCAGAAAACTTTGTCAAGGAATCTAAAAATATTAGTTCACGAATGAGTCCATGTTAAGCCAGCTAAGTTTGTGATAAATATTTCCAGAGAGTTTGGCTTTGAACTTAAATCGTTGTTTGTTCAGTTTTTGAAGAATGATGAATAGTAGTAACTTAGTTTGTTGGAAAGTTAAGAGTGAAATTGATATTTATACTTGGTATATGATTAATGAAAAATAAAATAGGTGTGGTAATATAAGTGATGTAGCCCCTATCTGCGCAATGGTCTTGGATCACTCGTAGCTCGCCTTAGCGCGCGCTCCGATCGTCTATGTACCTGCGTACCGAAAAGGGGAGGGGTTAGCCCTTTATAACCGGCTTGCCTTGGACAAGCCGGAGTAAGACTTTACTTGAGCTCGAGGGCGCGACCTCGTAAGAGTTGTAAGTGGTTGAAGGGTAATAAATACGTACCTCATTAATGTCATGGTAGTGGAGTATTTATAGAAGAATCCCAAGGGTCAGGCGCGGGTCCCACCTGTCATAAGCTGACTCACGTGACCCTTCCTGCGGGGTTGACCCGCGGACTCATCATGGCCGCGGTGTTCTTTGAAGGCTCGGTGCCCGTGGAACATCTGGCGCGGCCATGGCTTCGAGCGCGCGCGCGGAGCGCGGTAGTGTAATATTGGTTATATCATATAGTCCCCCTAGTTCTCATTTGTGTTTAAGACAAGTGAAGAACTATAATCTCGTAACTTGAATTTGAAATTTTCCATCGGCTTCTCTTGGTTTGGTACCTGTTACTAGTCTCCTCCCCCGCGAAGTAGAATTCGGCGGAAAATTGGCCGAGCGTAGGTGATGCTGCGTTTGGCGGGAAAACCGTTATTTTGAATTTCCTGAAAACAACGTGGATATCCCGCGCGGGTAGTCGAGAGGTCACGCTGATCGTATGCGTTGACTTTGGTCCTCCTATAAATACCATCTGTCCTTTTCCAACATTCCTTATCCGCTTCAAAACTCTATCAAACCCCTGGAAATTTTCTCACTCTAGAGCGAGCGCAACGTCCATTCCTGCGGATTCAAGTGTTCAATCTGCCATTTCCTTTTTCCAGGTACACCTTCGCTTAATTTCTTCTGTTTATGATGTGTGGACATGATTTCTGTATGTTTTCGTACTTGTCTTTAGTTGCTATGATGTCGTTCCTCTTGTTTTTCTTCTTGTTAACTCTTAAAAACCCCAAGTTCGGTCAGAATCTGAAAAGTCGGTTTGTGAATTTCAATGGACTCTTATAGATCTGGCACAGGGTCTTCATAATCTTCTCACGTACTCCTCCGTAGTCCCCCTTAGTAACTGTAGGTAGTAATATGAGCCGTATACGTATCACGTAGCTTTGAATTCATACCACGTCGTTTTAAAACTGCCAATCGTAGAACATGTAACGTCTCGTCTTCTGTACTCGCGCCCGTTCAGCAAAGCTCCCTCTGAGCCGCTAACATTTATATTGTTTCTTTCTCCGTAGCGATGTCGAGTTGTTCCAATAGCGAGGCTCCCGGCTACGGAGGAGGAAACAATGGTGATCCACCGTCTGACAGTTCCGTGGACACCTTCATCGACGCAAGTTCGGCCTCGCCGCTTGGGCCAGAGTTCAACATAGCGCGGCTTGGGCGGAATGTGCGCGTGGGTAGTGATCCGGAGCCCGTGCCCCTCGCAAGTTTGTCTCCCACGCCGCTTTTGCGTGGCACCGAGAAGCCTCCAGTCCAAAATACGGGTCCGTCCGTACCTTCGGGGGTTTTATTACCAAATTCGGCGGAGGGGCGCGCGCTCGTGGCTCAGAGAAGGCGTGATGCTGCTTCTCGCCCGCGCGCGACAGGTGTTGTCCTTGGTGAACCTCGTCCTCCCCGATCCGAGCGTAATGTGGAAGTGGCCGCTTCAGTGGGGAAGGGAAAAGCGATCGTTGGAGATCAACCGAAAAAGAGTAAACTCCGTTTTAAACCCCGCGGATCTCCGAGTGCTGTTGTCCGAGTACCAATTATCGGGCTAAATGCACAACCTCCGTCCGCGGGTCAAGGAGTCACGAACAAAGTAAATCGGCGGTTAGATCTGAATGTAGAGCCTGACACACAAGGCAGAGGCACCGACCGCACTGTTCCTAACCCTACTGCGACAACTAGTCATCGGGTTGCAAGTTCTGCACGTCAAACTAGATCGCAGTCAGTTACTGCCAGCGACGGGGATGTTGGCAACCTAGAGTCTTACACCCTGGTTCGCTGCGAGGATGTCCCCGCGATCCGACGCAAGTTCAGAGTTCCTGATCACATCGAGATTGTTGTTCCTGGGGTTAATGATACTATTCAAAGTCCTCCGCATGGGTGCATCGCGGCGCATATTCCCAGTTTAGAGAATGGCTTCAGAGTTCCGATAAATTGGGAGATTCATAATTTTCTAAACGTGACACATCTTAACCCGGCTCAGATAGGTCCCAATGGTTGTGGACTTCTGATTGCGCTGTTTGTTTTGAGTAAGTTCTGGGATCGCGCCTTCACTCGGAGCCTCGTATCCAACTTTTTTACCGTTAGCCGCGGCAAGTTTGACTACTATTATCTGAACGCACGACGAAACTTTCGCCTGTTCCGCTCGCTTGTGTCTTCGCAGGCGGATAGTTGGGAGAGATACTTTATTTACTTCCGTCTTCCTAATTTACCCGACGGTCGCCCTGCGGACTGGAGAGTGACGCGTGGTTGGTTCCGCGGACAGGTGAAAGCCATGGGTCATGAAGGGCCGAATCCTTGTCCCGCATGGTTGGTCGATTTATATGACCTGAACCCCGCGCATTATGTGTTTCCGTACGGCATGATACAGGAGCTGTTACTATACTTGTCAGGAATTACCCATACTCCCCTCTGGTTGGGTGGCGTAACCAATTTAGGCATGAGTTCCGCAAGTTTCCGATTTCTTAAACGTATTTTTATTTCTTGCCATTTTTATTGATTCTTTCTAACTACGCGCTTGCGATGCAGATACCTGGTTCGAGGACATCCAAGCGCATATGAGGAAGTTTGCGCTCAACCGTCAACAGGCCGCAGGGAGCCGGCACTTTGGAACGTTTTGACGCACTTCCAGGAACCAACATGGGCTCTATTCTGCGCCCGCCACCCGCGGGTCAAGTCGAAGTTCCGCAGAATCGTGATGAAATTGCTCCTAACCCTCGAGGGCGCGAACCGGATGATCCCGTGGACGTTCAGAATCAGCAACCCACCGCGGGCGGCGAGGCCGGCTCCAACGATCCTCTGGCGAGTGTGGAGGCTTCAACCGGAGCGCAACTACCGCCGGAGCGCGTTGATGAAGATATCCATGTGGATGAATCTGGTCAGTGTTTTGACAGCCTGGGTGCTGCAATCGGTACTCCTGTCGCTCCTGGTGCGAGAGGTGTTGTTACTCCCCGTCTCCCTACCATCGAGGTGTCTTCCGAGGAAACTGTTATTCCCTCGGTGCAAACAGGTGAAATTACTGGCGCGCGTAGTCAGCATAAGCGCAGGAGGGAAGGTGATTATTCGGGAGGTCGTCGTTCAAGCGAAGAGCATAGGTCCAGTGGTTCCGGTCTTAGTCTGGACAAGAAAGAAGCAATAGCCAAATCCCTTCGATCGAAGGCGCGTTTCCAGGTCCCGCGAGAAACCTTGGAGATCCTGGATGGTATTCCAGGTTACAATCAGCTGCACAATCTTGCCGCGCTATTTCAAGAGGTAAACTCCACAACTCTATTACCGCGCGATATTGAGTTATATTATAGCGCGGAATTACAATGTTCTTTTATTCCGCAGGGTTTTGCAGTGACTACTGCGGTTCAAACCGCCTGGGGTGATCAAACCAGGAGCGTAGCGCATCATGTACAGGCGCGTGAAGAGGCTGCCCGTATGGCCGGGCGGATTCAGGCCTTATCTGACAACCTATATGCTGACAGGGCGCGCGCGAGTGAGATGGAGTCCGTCTCAAAGAATTTGAACGGGTGTGCGCTGCTGCTACTAAAGAGAACCAAGCTCTCCGCGAGGAAGCGCAGAAGTTGCGTGAACAGAAGCTGCAAGATGACAAGGCCTTTTCCGCACTGAATGTGGAGCGGGATCGACTGAACAGATTTATGTCGGCTGCGGTTCTTGCTTTTGAGTGCGCGCTGTTGCGTTTAAAGGAGAAAGCTCGTTCTACGCGCGTTGATGCCGTACGCTCTTTTATCAACTCGCACTCTGGCTGGTATTTCAAGATGAAGGCTTCCGTGGAGGAATTTGCAAAAGGCTTCAACCGCGCGGCTGCGCAAGTTAAGAATAAGAAGGAGCTGAACATGGTGCTAGGGGACAATGGCGAGGAGATTGATGAAGAGCCAGAGCCACCGAAGTCTGAACTCCGTGCGGAGGAATTCTGGCCTTTGGTCGCGCATGAGGATGATGATACAGACGATGAGCATCCCGCACCGCTTACTGTCGCCACCTCGAGCGTTGCTGAGACGAGTTCAAGCCGTGCTCATGTTCCTACGCCTCTTGTGGAACACTGGCCGCACTGGACTCCTTATGTCATGGAATCTGTCCAGCCTCTCCGCGAGGTCGCGGTGAACCAGGGAATTGCTCCTGCAGAAGTCATGCGTGTATTGGAATTTGATTGGACCCTCACTGGCCCCGTAGCCCCGGAACCCGCAGCTGAAGAGGATGATGGTGCCAAGCTCCTGGAAGATGAGATGAACTGCGCCGGTTTGTGAAGGCCCGAATATGTTCTGGGTTCTCTTTTGCCTTGTATTCTGAACATTAAGTTTGCCTGTAATAGTAATTTAGGTTCCGGACAAGTTATAATTTATTCCTTTTGGCTGCGAGCGCAGTGGATGCTTAGGTTAGCTAAGCTTTGAAGTCGCGAGGGAAGGTTCCGTAAGTAGCATAGTTCCTTTTGAACACTTCCCAACTATGGTACTGCGGGAACCTGCTTCCGTAAATCACGGTTCGCGCTTTTTGGTAACTGTTTTGGTGCATTCGGAAATGAATCTTTTCGATCTTTAGTTTTAGTATGTCTTGCTCGTATTTGGTAACAAGTATGTATATTCGGAATAGCGAAGCTATGCCTCGGGGAATATTATGGGCGCGAACCTCGATAATAATTCGCTCGCTTTTGATTAACAGGGACCATATTGGAACTTACACCAATATGTTCGCACGTCTTCTCACCTGCGGAGATGAGGCTCTGAAAGTGTCTGCGCTTGACAGCGATCAGGCGTAAGTGCAAGTTTTACTGTATTGCCGCGTTGGGTAGTAATAAATTGTAGTGCAGCGTACGATTACACATATCGCACGTAATTGTCGTTAAATATAAAGGAATTGCATTCATCAAGCTTTATACTAAGTGCTGCGATTCTGTCCGTGCCAAGTAAGTTGTGATGGCGTCCCATCTTTACTTGGCGCGGCGTAGAGACGACAATATTGATTGTCGTAAGGCATGAATAACCTATGTGAAGAAATTAATCATGCATGAACGTACTTATAATTCAAATCACTTAGTTCATCAAAAGATCAAAAGTTACCCACGCGGGATATGAAACGGCTCGAGTAGCTAGTACGTCGAGGACCTTAACCGTACAATAGTACTTCATTGTTCAAAAGCAAATGTATGTTTAACAATAATACTTCTGGAGATTAACCGTGTTCCACGAGCGCGGTACGCCCTTTCCATCAAGCTCCTGCAGCTTGTAACTCCCGTTTGTCTGAGCGTGAGTAACCTTGTAGGGACCCTCCCATTTCGGCTCCAGCTTGCCCACGTCGTTTTTGACATCTTTGCGGCGCAGCACCAAATCGCCAACTTGGAATTCTCGCGCCCGCACAGTCTTATTGTACGCGTTGTTCATCCTGGCTTGATACCGTATAGTCTGGGCTAGGGCCTTGCTGCGATGAGCATCTAAGGTGTCCAATTCATATTGCCTGCGCTCTGGATTTTTGATAGGGTCGTAGTGTTGCACCCTGATAGTTTCTACTGTGATTTCTGCGGGAATTACGGCCTCAGACCCGTAGACTAGGCTAAATGGTGTTTCGCCTGTTGTCGTTCGGTATGTGGTCCGATATGCCCATAGGACGCCGTGCAATTCCTCCGCCCATTTTGATTTTGCGAGCCCAATCCTGCGCTTGAGGGTCTCGACGATGGTTCTATTGGTTACTTCCGTTTGACCGTTGGCTTGTGGGTGGTAAACAGAAGTAAACCGTTGTTCTACCTTCATTTCCGCACACCAATCATGCAATTCTCCTCCGGTAAATTGAGAGCCGTTATCTGACACAATGATTCTTGGAAGCCCGAATCTTGTGACAATGTTCTCCCAAACAAAAGCCAACATTTGTTTTGCCGAAATCTTGCTGATGGCCTTCACTTCGACCCATTTAGTAAAGTGTTCCACTGCAACGACGAGGGATTTCCGCTGGTGAGTTGCGTGCGGCAAGGGTCCTACAATGTCGATCCCCCATCGATCGAAAGGACATGACGCAACAGTAGGAATTAGAGGTCGTGCCGGCTGTCTACTAATGTGCGCGAACTGCTGGCAATTAGCGCACCTGCGCGAATATTATGCGGCTTCCTCTCTCATGTGCCTTGGCGCAGGATCTTTTTATACAAGGATTTTCCGGCGGTATGATTTCCGCAACTTCCGTTGTGCACTTCTTCAATAACTTGTCGCGCTTCGGTTGGGTTTAAGCAGCGCAAGTCCGGACCATCTCCAAACTTCCTTTTAAACAAATCCTCACCATCCATGTAGAACCTTTGTGCGCGTTGCTGAACGGCACGAGCCTCGCCACTCTTGGGTGGTAGTTCTCCCGCGGTGAGAAACTTCACAATCGACTGCATCCAATTGATCTCTGTTTTCAAGGACAGGATAACTTCCTTAGGATATGGCTTATCAATTGCGGGTGTCGCGGTATCCAAGATGACAACAGAACGAGTGTCAATGCCATGAGTCGTTGTTGCAAACTTTGCCAGTGCATCAGCGCGAGTATTCTGCTCGCGTGGAAGTTTTGTGATACCGAAGTATACAAAGTCTGCGGCTAGCTTTCTTAGCCGGGCTAAATATTTTATCATCGTCTCTCCTTTTGCCTCGAAACTCCCATTGAAGTGGTTAGCTACCAACTGCGAGTCCGTGAAGATTTGCACCTTGCTTGCTCTAGTCCCGCGTGCCATGATCAGGGCTGCGAGGACAGCTTCATACTCAGCCTCATTGTTGGTTACTTTGAAGCTAAGCCTAATAGCTCACTCCATTTCCTCTCCCTCGGGGCTTCGAACGTGAACACCCGCGCCACCGCGGCCATACGAAGAAGAACCATCAACTCTCAATTCCCATACATCCTCCGGGATCGACGGGGTCGCCGCGGCTACGCTCTGACTGGTCGACTTTGCTCGCTTCATCTGTCGTGCCCTAAATTCATCAACCGCGGATTTTGGGAGTTCGGTTTCCTGAAAAGGTCCAACCTGTTCCATATGATCAACATGCCATATGTCGTGCTTAAGCGAGGGGGCTATGACCATATCTGGCTCCCAGAAGTAGCTTCCATCGAGCGTTTGTGGATCCTGGTACCGCAGTGACAATGGACCATGCAGGGGTAGTTCTTGCTCGATCATTGTTACTTCGCTTGTCACTGGGGAGGTAGACTGGTATCCTGCTAAGAAATCTGCCAAGACCTGCACCTTCTTTGCGGTTGGCGCCTGAAATTCAATTGCGTGTTCTCCGAGCTCTACTGCCCACTTAGCCAAGCGCCCCGAATGCTCCAACTTCGTGAATATCTGCTTCAAAGGTTGAGTCGTTAAAACGATTATTGGGTACGACTGGAAGTACGGTTTTAGCTTTCGCGCAGTGTTGACAAGGCATAGGGCGTATTTCTCGATCTCCATATAATTGCGCTCAGATACTGTATGTACTCTGCTCAAGTAATAAACGCGGAGATGTTCATTTCCATTCACGCGAACGAGTACAGAGCTAATGGCCTCAACAGATATAGCTAAATATAAGTACAAGGGGTCTCCCGCGATGGGCTTAGCCAGTAGGGGAGGACTCAGCAAGTACGCTTTCAAATCTTCGAACGCGGAGTAGCATTCCTTTGTCCAGATGAAGTCCTGGTTTTTGCAAAGCACCTTGAAGAAGGGCAAGCTCCTTTCCGCACTGCGAGCGATGAAGCGGCCCAGCGAAACAACTCGACCAATCAATCGCTGCGCTTCCTCGCGCGTACGGGGGTGATGAAGATCCAAGATGGCGCGTATCTTCTCGGGGTTGGCCTCGATGCCTTTTTCCGTCAACATGTACCCGAGGAATTTGCCTCCGCGAACACCGAAGGTGCACTTCGCGGGATTCAACTTCATTCCATACCTCCGGAGTATACCGAAGCACTAGGATAAGTGAGCAACATGGTCTACTTCCAAGGTGGACTTGACGAGCATGTCATCCACGTATACCTCCATTGTCTTGCCGATCTCCGCGGCGAACATAAAGTTCACTAATCTTTGGTAAGTGGCTCCCGCGTTACGCAAACCGAACGGCATAACTCTGAAACAATACACTCCCCCGCAGTTATGAAGGCGGTCTTCTCCATATCCTCACGCGCCATGCGGATTTGATAAAATCCCTGAAATGCATCCATGAAGCTCAGGAGCGCGCAACCTGCGGTGGAGTCGACTAGTTGGTCGATCCGCGGGAGCGGGTAAGGATCTTTGGTACACCACTTATTCAAGCCTGTAAAATCATTGCACATGCGCCATTTTCCGAGGCTTTTCTCTACCAACACCACATTGCACAGCCACTCCGAGTAATTAACCGGGTATATATACCCCGCAGCTAATAATCGGTCTACCTCTTCTTTGATAATCAAATTCTGTGGCTCGCCTCGGGGAAAGTTACTTCTGTCTGACCGGTCGTGCGGACGGGTCTACATTGAGGCGGTGCACCATCACTTTGGGGTTTATTCCAATCAAATCCTCTGTTCCCCATGCGAATACGTCGCAATTCGCGCGCAAGAATATGACGAGCTCAAGTTCCGTTCCTTGGTTCATCTCCGTTCCGATTCTCGTGACCTTCGATTCACATCCCTCGACAATCTGTATCTCCTTTGTTGTCTCGCACGGGGCAATACGAGGCTTCTCGTATGCCGCGCGCTTCTTCCCCTCATAGGGACCCTTTGGTTCCTGCGATGCCATAGCGTAGATCTGCTGTGAAATCACCATGCATCGCCTTTTTCCCAACTCCGGAGGTTCCACCGATGGGTGAGATCCATGGGGTAGGACTTGCGAAGACATCTTGCGGGCTGAGAGGGAATAACATTCCCATGCATCCTTTCTGTTTCCTATCACTTCTCCAATCCCATGTTCCGTGGGAAACTTCATACGCAGGTGCAACGTAGAAGGTACCGCACGGAACTTACTAATCGTCGGACGTCCGAATATCATGTTATACTCGAATCCTGGTACGTCAACCACCAGAAATTGCAACTGCTGCGCGGCGCGGCATAGCTTTGTGCCTATCGAAACTGACAGGACAATAGTTCCCAATGGCCGCACTTCGCCGCCTCCGAAACCAATCAACGAGGTTACTACCGCGCGCATACCTTCGGGTTTCAGGTTCATCTTCTCGAGAGTACTCTTGAGTATGATATTCGCCGAGCTTCCATTATCCACCAGCACCTTTGACATGTTGAAGTAATTTACGCTCATGTTGACCACCAATGGAAAATCCGGGTCGTCATTTTTGCCGTTTCCTGTGACCGGGGGTGGGATCTCCGAGTCATCGAAAGATATGATATTTGCTTTCGGACCATAGGATATGCCAAATGCGAATACATTCGCGGTGTTGTAGTAGTCCAAATCGCGCGCTGTCCTGTCTCGCGCCTTCCTACTGTCTCCTCCAGTCGGCCCCCCTGCGATTACGTTGATGGTCCCGTAAACCGGGTCGCTATCTGAGTCATTATCAGTGTCATTTCGTCTCTGCCTAATGTCATCCTTGCATCGCTTCAGAGGTGGCCGCGATCGGGATTTGTCTTGTCTCGATGGAGTTCTCGATCTCCTGAACTCCGGATCTCTCCACGGTGAAGGGGCGCGCGACCGTTTTCTGTAGGGGGATTGATTACGCCTCCCTTGGTTCTGGTTCTGGTTCCTGTTCCAACCGCGATTCCTGTTGTTTCCATAGGGACGCACTCGCATGGGGCGTTCCTCTCTATTATTATCGCGGTCATCCTTTACTTTCGCAAGGAATTCCTTTAAATGTCCATCTTTCAACAACCTCTCGACTTCATCTTTCAAACTATTGAAATCTTTAGTGGCGTGGCCATACTGCTTTTGAAATTTGCAATATAAGTCACTTTCCCTCGCTGCGGGAGATTCTCTTCTTTTCCTAGGCCAAACTATGAAGCTTTCATGTTGTATTCTCTCGAGGACTTCCTCATGCGGGACTGTGAGAGTGGTGTAATTGATTAACCTTCGACGTGGGCTTCTGTTGCGTTCTCTTCGCGAATTATTCCTTCCTCCGGCGCGCGGAGGATCAGACTCCCTTGCTCTCTCGGGGCGTTTGTGCGCGCGCGAGGGAACATTGGTACGGAATTCCTCCGCGTCCATGTGCCTATCCATCAGTTCAAAGAGCTCCCGTTCGTCTGCCGGCTTATGCAATTCGATATCATCTGTCAATCACCGTGCCGAAGTATTGGCGTAGAGATGGTCCACTCTGGTTTCAAACGGGTGTGGCCCTATTACCAATAATGCTGAGTTGAACCGGTGGAAGAAGTCGCTAAGGGACTCGCCGGGTTCCTGCACTATGGTAGAGAGGTAGCTAATTGGCTTCTTCTTCCTGCGGAAGTTGTGAAAGTGAGTGTGGAATTGCCTCATCAGATGTCGGTATGATCGAATCGATCCTGCCTCGAGTCCTGTCCACCATTGCATCGCGCGTCCGGTGAGGGAGGACGAGAATGCCATGGCCAATTGGTCATCGGTATAACCATTAGCCTGAATGTGGCTTTCGAAGCGCACTTGGTGTTCATATGGGCACTTGTCTCCCGCGTACTTGGGTACGTCGCGCGTTGATATATCTCTTCTGTCCCTGATACATGTTGTGCGAATCCGCCCGCATAATGCCGAATCGGCGCGACCCGAAGACTTTCCTGAAGTGAGGGCCTCGCGTGCACGGTAAAGCTTATCCCATTTCTGGGCTTCCCTTGCAGCGGCTTTCTGTCTTATATAAAGTTCTTCGTGGGTGAGGTCCTCGAGTTCAGGTTCCTCGTCACTCGAGTTCTCGGTTGACGCGTCTCTCGCGTGCCGCTTGTCTATCTTCTTTTCCCGATTGATCGGACGTCTCCGATCCTCATCTTCCTCATCAGAGGTAATTTCCATTGTGTTCCTAGCTGGGGAGGCCTCTTGGTGTTCTTCATTAGATTC
>JAQRGC011578109.1:0-11848 GCA_028659135.1 Plantago lanceolata | reverse complement strand
TCAAAAATTAAATTCGAAAGGCCCATGTCTAAAAGGACCCGCTCATCGGTCGGAAGCCCTAGGCTGCCGACCGGCGGCAGCGCCGCCTTGGGCAGCAGTAGCTACTCCAGGCAGCTGTTGCTGCCTGCCGGTAGCAGCAGCGACGCTGCTGCCAGGCAACGGCTGGGTTGTCGCGGCATCTGCCGCTGCCTGGCAGCGGCTCCTGTATGTGAATGGATCGACAATGTTCATGTATGTGAATGGATCGACAATGTTTGAGTTTATTGATACAAAAGAAGATATAAATTGTATGCTAATGATTAGCTTGAAATAGAGAGGAAAAAAATAAAGGTTGAGAATTTACATGATGATTATTTACGTGGGTCTTTAGCTGGGACTACTGCAACAACTTAGGAAGAACTGTATGATTTGTACAGGATACATGCCAGCTTGCTATTGATTTGTACAGTACATGGTCAAGTGCTTGACATACTTGATCCAAAAAAGAGCAGCACAAAACGTCGAAAAAGGAAAAGAATGAAGAATGCACTTGAAATAGGAGGCAAGGAAATAGTACAGGGTGATGACGACCCTCTTTACATTCCAAATGAGCAATTGATATAGGAAAAGTTGCATATCATTGCATATCCGTTTCCGTTCATGATTTCATTTTAATAGTTTATGATTTCATATAGATAGTTCATTATGCTATAGACATTCTTTTTTTTTTTTTTTTCAAAGACATGTATGTACTGTTTCACTTCACTATTTTAATTCAACAATTGTTGTTCTCATTCATATATTTCAGTATGCTTTTAAATAATGAGTACAACCTTGAATAAACTGAAATATTACATTACAATGTTCATGTTTGATAGTATAATGTTTATGATTGATTATACATAGTTCATATTATAAACACATCCGGAGTACTACAGTCTTGATCAGGGCTTAGGGTTTTTGGATGGGGCGCGGGCAGATCCAAAACCCTGAGCCCTAATTAAGTGTTTGTCGGCGCATATCGAAGCGTTATGTTTCTTTACCGTTAGAATCATAAATATTTCTAAAATCCAGGAGGGAATGGTGAACCCTTCAAATACCCTTAAACTGATATAAACATGCACATCCAGATACTACAATCTTAATTAGGGCTTAGGGTTTTGGATGGGTACGGGCTCCGCGTCCCATCCAAAACCCTAAGCCCGAATTAAGCATTTGTCGGTGTATATCGAAGCGTTATGTTTCTTTTTCAACAGTTAGAATCATACATTTTTCTATAACCCATGAGGGAATGGTGAATGAATTGTGAATGAATTGTGAATGATGGTATATAATTAGTCCATGAATCATACTCCGACTGATAGTATATAGTATATATAGTTCATCATACTATATAGTTCATGACTGATAGTATATAGTTTATGAACTTTCTATGTATGACAATATATAGTTCATGAATGATAGTACATAGTTCATGAATGATACTATATAGTTCTTGAATGATACTACATTTGTGTAAACATAACAAACATTGATTATCTGTGTAGAAACATGGACTATTTCTATCATAACAAACATTGATCATTCTGTAATAGCAAGGAGGAGATCAACAAATATTTACAGTCCGAAAACTTGAGCCAAGCATTTACAATGACTGCATGTTAACAATGTCATGAATCATACCAACATGAGTCAAACACTGAATCCAACAAAATACCTTACTCTACTACAACTGCTACAGGCGAATGTACCACTGAGAATCTATTTTATGTTGCAACCTAATACATCAGTCCAACTTTTTCTTAGCTATCCTTTTGTACCTCTTCGACTGCGAAGTTTTGAAGAATTATGATCGTTCTTCGTCATCAGAATCATCAGTTTCTGCTATTTCTCAAGTACCTTCGAGTCGGTATTCTTCTTTGTACGAGCATCATGTTCACTTTGTGCAGATTCGACAACCTACAATAGTAAAATAATTAAGCCATAATTCAAAGCATTAAAAACTGATAACAATGAACGAGACTACACATATTGGATCAAATAGCTAATGAAGTATTTGTTCGAACAATCAACCCTTAGTACATGAAAGAACCTCTACATCAACCATTCATACAAAAACAGAAAACTGTTCACACAAACACATCAACCATTGATACACAGACATGCACACAACAAAACAATAAAATGCACAAACTATCATAGAAGCATATAACAAAACCACAACATTAACTAGTCAAACAAACACATGAACCATTTATTAATGGGTGAGTTACAAAATGGGTCAATTTGTCCCCATTATTTTCATAAAATGAAGGGACAATATTGTGTTTATATATAAGGTAATGTATTTACACAACAAGTGTACTTTTAAATCAATTTGTAAAATTTCTTGTCCCCTATTTTGAGACATTGTAAGGTGTGGGACATCAGCTGTTTGACGGTGTCCCATACCTATTTCTGTTCCGAAAACGGTGTCAGACACCGGTTTGACCAAGTCAAACAGGTGTCCACACCTATTTTCGTTCTGAAACGGTGTGGGACACCCGTTTGACTTGGTCAAACAGGTGTCCCGGCCCACACCTATTTTCATTTCGAAATGGTGTCGGACACCGGTTTGACCAAGTCAAATAGGTGTCCCACACCTTAACAATGTCTCAAAATAGGGGACAAGAAATTTTACAAATTGATACAAAAGTACACTTGTTTTGAAAATACATTACCTTATATGTAAACACAATATTGTCCCTTCCTTTTATGAAAATAATCGGGACAACTAGTGTCAATTTGTAAAAAGTCCATTTATTAATACACAATATTGTCATGTGAAATCTCGATGTAAACATCAACATATAACATGATGAACCTTTAACCATTAACACATATATGTGACAATAATTCATTTAAAAGCTGCATTAATCATATAAAATTACATGAACTATTCATACACACCTACGTACTGTACAAAACAATAAATGCAGAAACTATACAAAAAGCATAACCAAACCAAGAAATGATCTACTCAGACACACACATGAAGTCATGAACCATTAAAGCACAAACATGCAATGTACACATCAATTAAGGCAAAAAAAACTATAACACAAGCAGAAACAAAACCACTCATACACACAAATGAACTATTTATACACACAAATTAAATACACTATACACAACAAATTGTTAAACTCAATTGCAAAACAAAACCTTAGAAACTCAAAAATCACATAAATACCAGTACAAGAACACCTAGCAACTCGTAGCAAAACATATCTACTCAAACGAAACAAAAAACAACTCATAACATCACTAAATTATAGAACGGGAAGAAAATAGATGAAATAACGTACCAGTAGGCTAATAAGCTTGCTTGCTCTAAGCCTTCGCCGGAGAGGATACATTAGTACTCTCAGATTTCAACATTCCGGCAACGAAACGGAGCAGAGACGGCGACGAAACAGAGCGGAGATCCGATCACCGGTTGAGAGAGAATGTAGAGAGAGAGTAAATTATGGATTGTGAAAGGAATTGTGAGAGAAAGATGAAGTTTCGTTGGTTTATATAAGTGACCCAGTTTTTTTACCTGAACCGAGATCCGACCCGCGAATTTAACAACCAAACTGAATTGAGAAGGATTTAGAAGCTGGTGTGTGTCTCTTATGTACGAGACTAAAGTATGTCTTACACAAGTTTTAAAGTTATAAGAAGTTTAAAGTTATTATGACTTTGTTCAGTTCACCTTAAGTTCAATTGTGTTTAATTGAGGTCCATTCATGTTTGTTTAGTTCAAATATATACGTCAATGCAGTTTAATTCCATTCAATTTGGTTCAAAAACTAGAGTCCAATTGTACAGAGACTAAATAATTAAGTTATTAAGGTTTCAATCGACAAAACTTGTTCATTGGCAAAGGCGTGTTCAAACTTCAAACTAAGGTTTAATTCAGAAACCAATTGTAAACTTAAAACGCCATATTGGCCAGTTGGCCACTAAATTTAGAGCGGTACTATTACAAAATCTTTAAGACTGAATCCTACGTACAAACTCTAATCCATCTGCACTCTATCAGCTGAGCTGAGATATTCACCACATCTGGAAAATTGAAGAATTCTCAAAGCATCACATAACCAAAACCCGACAGTCCCAAAAAGATTGCAATGCCAGAATTTACAACAAAACGATTTAGTCATTGTTTGATTTCCACAAGTCCAAATATATACCCATGGACAGGAGTTGATAGACAGTGTATAAGTTAAGTTTACAGCTGACAGTCTGAGACATGAAAGTTGTGCACGAGAACTGATTGGAATCTAGATCCCATGCTCATGCATCATTTTTAGATCTTAGCATAGACATTGTCGACCCAAGCCCGTTGCTTTTGAGAGCTTTGTAAGACCAGGATTTACTGCTTGGTGCCTGCTTACCCAAACTGTTTTCCTGTGAAGGCTGAGCATTCTTTCCCCATCCATTTTGCTGAGATCGCTGTTCATTCTTGGAATTCTGTCCCCTCACAGGTGATTGATGCACGTATTTCGGCTTCTTACAGAAACTCTTACCAAAGCTACTAATCTGCGATACTTGCACAGTACTGGAAGGTTTACCCCAGCTGCTTTCCTTCACTAGGTCATCCTTCTTTGCACACAGTGCCTCACTGATTGCATCCCACGGGTCGACAGCACCATTTCCTACAAAAGTTGGTACATGAATAATCAACATTATTGTCCTTTAAGTAACATTTCCATCGGACCCTCACTTGTTCAGCTCAGATATTTAGTTGCGAAGCATTCCCTAATTATTTCAAAGGGATTTGCCAAGGCCAAAAAGTTCAATGTGTAACAGGGCTAAAAAACATGCAAACCAAAACTAGAATATATGGAAGAAATATCAAGTACCTGCAGCAGACAGTGTTGCTTTGCCTTGGTCTGATTCTCCGCCTCCAGTCCCTGGTATTAAATTGTGCAGATAGAGGTATTAGACCACTAGATGACATGATGTTTTAGAACATTGTAGGGAATAATATACACCTGCAACCGGTTCTGAGGTCTGCTGGGGATTGCTGCCAGAAGACACTGGTGTAAGAGCTTTTTCCCAGTTAGAGGTACTCTCTTGGACCTTGGTAGAGGGTTCACTTCTTTCTTTTGCACTTTCATCTTGTAAGATACGGACGCCAATAAGAGCTGAAAAATCAATCTGAACAAGACAGGTGGAATTAAATGATATCCAAGGAGCAAAATCCCATTTAGCTTCGTAAATGGAGAGAATACATTAAAAAAGATCATTTTCTGAACAGCGTACCTCCAATGAACCATCGTCTTTATAAAGGGAGTTATCTTGTTCTGCATGTTCATCTTCCTCTGTCTTAGAAACAATAGGGTATTCCAGCACAGGCACCAACACCGTTTTATTGGATTTGACATTGTAACTGGTTACTTTTCCAACCTTATTAAAGAGAAGGGGAAATTTGAGACTGTTATTAACGTCAAACTGTTAATTGAAAATATTATTTGTATCCTCTAAAATTTCAGACATACTCGAAATTCAGAAAGCTCAGGGGTCCAGCAAGAGGACAACTCCAGTAAACGATAAGCAATGAGATCTCCAACCTGCATGTAGGACAAACATGAATTTGTTTGGACGAGAGAGATCTGTGTTTCTTTATTAAACACACACAAACTTCAATTTTTTAATAGTTAAAAAGTCCTGCAAGAGAAAGATAGCGCGATGGAAAGGACAGGTAAAATATAGACTAGAAAGATATCTCAAGTCCTAGGCCCCACCTTGCAGCATTTGAAAAATAATGTACAGGGCTGACAATAATAGTTATTCCAACTATGGAGGCCATAAAAGAAGAATATACCTTAGGCCCGTAAGGCAGAGGAGGAAGATTCTCGAAATTAATTTCTTCAACTGGCTGTTTCTGTTGTTTGCTACATGGTAACACAGATTGGTCCGTGTTTGAGATATTATAGTCATTCCTTGATGATGAAGAATACTTTTCCGTTCCCCACTTTTGGCCCTTCTTCTTGCTTGTAATTCCATTCCACTGGAAGGTGCCCTGACAGGAAAACAAAATTATATCCATTGAGCAACAGAAGCATAAGTTTGAATGATATCCCAAACAGAAATACAGAGTGCACTGTTTGAATTGTTGCAGTAGTATGACTTCGAGAAAAAAAGGTAGATCCAAAAGCCTAATTTGTAGAAACCTCTTTCCTTGCAAAGTATATCTTAAAACCTAAAACTAGCACAGCCTTTTGTCTGAAAACTGAAAAAACACATCGCGAACGAAGCAAAGCAATGTGTTCTGTTCAGCTTGATCATGTACCAAGAGTATAAATTCAGTAAAAAACATGTACTAGTGAACTGAAGTGATGTCTTGGTGTGTATCCCTACCTTAACTAACCAAGAAAAAAAAAGGGTTCTGATCCTTATTCAAGAATAGATGCAAAATGGAATACATATGTTTTATTTTTATTAATTGCAACCAGGCCCTTCAAATATACACATAAAACATACCGAAGCTACATGGTTTTGCTGGAAAGAATCACCTGCATCAATCAATACAAAAGTTACAAGTGAGTAACCTGGAGCAATATGACAAGCGCGAAAAAGGAGGTAAAAAGGACTTTATCCCAGTAAAAGAGAGAAGAATGTGACACTGAAGAATTTTAAAATGTCAAAGAATCTCTCTATTTTCAAATATAGACAAGACTCACAGACAGATTGGTAAGCACATGTAAGATGTAGTTCTACTATTCCTAGTGGGCATGAACGAGAATACTCATGAAAAAGGGTTTTCACTACATAAATAAGAGCAAAGAGATAAAAACTTAGAGAAAGACACATACTTAAAATATAAAAACACTACTTTAGGTTTTACTAAAAGGATTTATGACAGAATCATATTTACATAAAAATCCCTCGCTCTAACGGGAGTTTGGGAATTAGCTCAAGATCAATTAAACCTTCACCATCTCCACAATAACTGTGAAACCAAAACACGAATGTAAATAGAACGTGAGTATGACATAGAACGTGAGTATAACCTGTCTCCAAGGGTTCAAATCGTATATGTCCTGGCCTTATTACAATGGGAACAACTTCACTTTCCCCACCTTCTTTATTTGATTGCTTAGGTGCATCATCATTTTCATTTGGTAGTTGTGCACCACCAGTTTGTTGATTTTGCTTTTCATGTGAATTAGCATTTCTCTCATCTGTCTGTTCATGCATGCTATCATCATGATTTGATTCATCACGTGCATCACCATTCTGATTTGGCTGTTTCCCATTTTGAAATCGTTCCATTTGTTCTTGGATAGCTTCTTTCACGATAGCTTCAGATTCCTTACTAATTGTCTCTGTAGAAGATATTGGCTGAGCCTGAGCTACATCATCCTCTTGATATGTGAGTTGATGAAAAGAGACAATTGGATGCTGTCTTTGACGTTTTCTTCCCTTAACGGACATAGTGTTCTCATGTGATTCCTTCCAGTGTATCTGCATGTTTGGCCGTGGGTGTGAAAACGAATAACAAATAAGGAACGAGGGACCTCTAAGTAAAGCTGATAACTCACCAGTCCTTTAGGTTGGCCATCGTCCTCCATTCTTTCACTGTCAGCTCCTTGTTTTTTCCACTTCCTCTGTAAATTTGAGTATTCAGATTGTCATGTCAATAATCCAGGAGATAAAAGAAAGAAAAAATTTACTTACCGGTCTATTTAATTTCTCATATTTGTTTTTCCCAGCTTTAGCATGGTCTGCTTTCCAATTTTTCTGTCAAATTAAGTCGATCAGTGTATGTCATACTTCAGGTAACTTCTATCTGTAGAGTTCTATTAAACACTTGGTTTCTTACAAGACCCTCTGATTCACGTGCTGCATTCTCCCTCTGGATTTTTGTCATTTCTCGTAACCACTTCCTCTTAGCATATGTCCGCCTTGCACTTCTACTTGGGACCTGCAAGAATTCCGGTAAGATACCATATAATTGATGTTGATGTTGATGTTGCTGAATACAGCAGCGACCAGTGTAATTGTGAGATGCTTGAGTATATACTCTCAAGTCTCAAACATAAACCAATTTAGTTAGATATGTTTATTAAGGAAAGAGATATATTTGAGGGGGTGTGTTTTGATATATATCTTGCCATAAGTAGCAAAATCATTAATTTGTGGTAAATATTTCACTTAGGTCACATTAAGTTGTAGATTTGAAACATACACCAATTTATAACTTTTGCATCAAAAAATAACTACAATCCAAATGAAAGTCAGCGACGAAGATGATAGCTATATACACTTATGTATAACACATTATTCTCCCAAAACAAATCTAAATAATTAAATTAAATAGCTGTGTCAATCATCCACATTCCACACTGACATTGAATGTGAAAGTAAATTAGAAGTAACTGCAAATGGCGATGAACTACGAAAATAATTGTTGAAGTTTCTAAGTTTTCTTTTCGGACAAGCTCCTGATATTAATTAGTAAAATACTGATTCTCCGTTCAAAAAAAAGTAAAATATTGATTCTGAGATTCAAAAGTTTCTAAGTTTTCTTTTCGGACAAGCTCCTGAGATTAAGCAGTAAAATACTGATTCTCCGTTTCAAAAGTAAAATACTGATTCTGAGATTCAAGATTATTTAGTTTATCACAAAATAATTAAAGACTGGATTATCTTCAGCAGTTTATTACCAAAATCTATCATCTGAAAGGAAAAAATGTGAACCATAGTGCTTGGAAATGAATGACAGTGGTGACCTTTTTTGTATCTACAGAGGCAACTTTGGCATTCTCAGTGTCTTTGCTATTCTGTTGCGATTCCGCATTTCTGTAAACAAAAGTGCACAAGAAAGATACACAGATAAGTTGCGCAATGGTAGTAAATTATAGTAAAATATAACATGCACTGCTTCAAAAAATATGATATAATATGCACTATGTATAATCAAGCACCTAAGCTTTGTGAGTTTGTAAGGTTTACACAAGAATACTCCTTGGCAAGTGCAAGTGTGTATAGACTCATACAACACTCTTGAAGGGCAGACGTTCAAGACAAAAACAGTCATTTGACTCAATTCCCTTGAACCCCCTTCATTAAATTTTGCTAAAGTTTCCGTTGGTCGTTGCACTTAAACAGTAAACATAATAATCAACACATCTGGAGAGGAGCAATTTTTCTAGGAAGGCAAATAGCTTGGTCGTGAACTTACTGTTTCATGCCTGGCAAGGCACCATCAGAGTCCTCACTTGTTTTAGCATTTTCTTCAATGTTTTCCTCAGTGTCCTTGGAGTTGGAATCACTTTCTTTCTCCTTATGAGAAGGCAGCTTATTTTTCACACAAGCTCCACCTTGAGAAGAGGTCCCTACTTCCCCTATATGAACATCATTCGCTACATGTCCAGTAGCCTCCAAACGTTGTTTCTTCTTCTTCCTACATTACATTGCGAACAAGGGGAGCATTCTCACTAAACATACGTCATCAAGAAAACAAAACAACCGTGACAGTTATAATTTGAGGTAAAACCGCAACACATACTTGGAGTCAGGAAGCTTCTCAGCCGCTTTCCTTTTCCGTTTCCCATCAGCATCCCTACCTTCTAGGCCTCCTGCATCATACAACACATCCCCATCCTCTTCAGCACCATCACTAACATAACCTCCCTTCTCTTTCTCAAACTCCTCATTCGCCAAAAGCAAGACACCATTATTTACAACTGGCTGCCGCCTCACCGCTTCCAATTTCTCTGGTCCACTTTCAACATCATTGCCCTCTAGAGATAACACATTTCTCCGCTTCCTAACTCTAACCTCACAAAAAAACAGTAATCAAAGCTCAAAACACAGTAACATTGGCACACAAACACATACAATCACAATCTAACATTTTACACAGTCCAAACCTACCTGACAATCTCATTGTCCTTGAAAATGCTAGTCGATTCGAAAGACGGTAACACATAACCAGAAATCTACAACAGAACATCCACCACCTAATTAGTCACGAAATCACATAATTATCGAACAAAGGCAAGGGAATCAGAAATTACAGAGAGGCAAAGGCCTTGAGGACAGGATTGATGGAGCTGGAAAGTGTTGAGAAGGTGAGAAGCGACATCCGAAACGGTGGCGTGATGAGGTTTCAACAGCAGCCAGCTCCGATTCAAGCCCTCCGATTTCTGTGTATCGCTCAGAATGTCATCGTCTCGGAACACAACTCGGATCCTCGTGCTTTCCGCCATTGAAACATGCAAAATTGGCCCTAATTTCGCTCACTCTCTTTAGTCTGAGACTCGGAGTGAATGAGTGTCTCGTTCTTCTTAAACCCTCGGTGGAATACAAACATACAAGTAGCTGGGGCCTGGGGTGAGCAGCGCACAAGTGTAATTGCGGTTTTTAATAAAAAGTTAACAGTAGTCAAATGAAGTGAATGGAAGGAAGTTGAATGTGAATCGGATGGAATAGATTTTAATTTAAGGTGTACTGAACAGAGTTCGAACGGATGTAATTATAAACTGCACAGGTTGAATATTTCGTCAAACTACAGTAAGTCCGGTGATAAAATGTGCGAGCAGTTGGCGGGGAGTGGCGGGGACCATACTGGGACAATTTTGGCTTTGTGTAGAACTCGACGTCCATTTATTGACTGTGTTGAGACAGTTGAATCCATGGCAGCAAGAGAGGCAGCTTGTTCGGTAAAGGCATGGAATTTTAAAGAGATTATTTTGGAAGGTGATTGCTTGTCGATCATCGATCAGCTCAAAGCTGACGTGCCTTTGTTATCTGTTGTAGGTTGCGTGATTGAAGAAATAAAGTTACTTCTAGCCGGGTGTAGATCGTGCTCTTTAACTCTTTTAATTTCGTTAGGCGAGATAGTAATCGTTTGGCGCATTGTTTAGTTGCTAATGTAGAGGAGAGTAGTAGTGGTAGCTTTGTATTACCTGTTAGTGTGCAAGCTGTGTATTCTAATTTCTAATATTGGAATGAAAGATTCTTTTCTCTAAAAAAAAAACAAAAGGTAAAAATAACCACAAAATGCTAATATAAAATATGAAGAAAAAAAATTAAATATCAAAGTCTTCGCCGATGTAAATGTCTTCAAAGTAGCAAAATAAAATTATAATCATAAAAAAATCGATAAAAAAATAAATAATGCAAAATAAACAACATGAACTCGAAATAATTTGGGTGAGAGTAAAAAGGAAACAAAAATATTCATAGTATATGAAAAGATCTATAAAGGCGGGCGGGTGGCGGGTGGAAACCCCACAACCACCACCCGACCCACTATGTGACGGGTGGTAACTGACGGGTGCGGGTAATGGTGGGCGATTTATGCGGTCAGGTGTTATGCTCACCCCGTGGGGTGGGATGTATAATGTGTATATTCACATGCTCAACTTTGGCTAACTTCATTCTTAGTCCTTTAACTTTTAAATGTGCAGTTTCACTCTTTTGTGTTTTATTAGTATACTAGAATTAAAGTCCGCGCTAAGCGCGGTGCGTGTCTGTACTTATATGTAGATAAAAGTGTTTATTGACGAAAAGGTATGAAAAGTGTTCTCCATGAGGATATAAATCCTACTAACACCATTACTAAGTGGTGTACAAAGGAAGTCCTTTCCAAATTGTCCAAATAGGTTTATGATATGCTATCTTAGACTTGAGCCGCTGTTGATTACAGGTTCAAGAATTGTAATTTAATTAGGACGAACTCATGACCTTAGTCACATGGAGCGAGAGTGGGAACGAGAACGAGAGCGAGAGCGAGAGCGTGAATTCGTCAAAATCAAAATATATTCGGAGCGGGAGCGTCGATAGAGCGTAAAGCAATATACAAAATTTTAAAAACATATGCATGTAA
>JAQRGC011577634.1:0-17372 GCA_028659135.1 Plantago lanceolata | reverse complement strand
TTACACATTACTACAAGTCTACAAGTTATTAAAGCCGTGATGCAGTTGCAAGAAAGTTGGTTTATCTTTGCAAATCATAATTTATGAAAGTCATTAAAGAAGAGTAATACTTTACCTTATACTTATTGCATATGAATATGATACACTTAACACAAGCAACCCCAAATATAACTTCAAGAGTTCAATTGCATAAACCCAAAGTTCAACCAATATTTACTTCGATACCCCTGCAAAATTTCCTTATGGCAGAAGTAGCAAAGCCAGCAATACTATTCAACGCAGATGCAGACTTGCAGAGGATTTTTAACAATAGGTATACTTTGAACTTTCAAGGGACTTGACCTTCTACTAGTCATCCCAGAGCATTCTGTCATATTGATTTTCTCCGGTTTCGATCCACTTGGAAGACCCCAGCCAAAATGATGGAGAAGTATTGCAAGTGGCAACTCCAGTCGAAATCATAGATAATGCATGTGATGTGGCAGATTCTCTTCCCTGCGCCGAAAGGAATATACTCAAAATTAAGGTGTTCCCGGCCTTGTAGTCAACTAAACCATCTCCGAATCTGCCTGGCTTGAACCACTCAGCCATGGTTCTGGTGTCTGGGATCCCTGCCTACTGCCAGGGCTCTGGTCATGGCAGGTATCTCGTATCCATCAATCTGACGATTTGTTTACATGCACTAATCTGTTTCATTAGTTTTTTTACGTCCAAAACTAGAAGAAATAGTACAACTTCAGTAATTGCTAGGATCTTTTTTTCATTTTCTTTAAAGCAAGCT
Source organism: Plantago lanceolata (assembly GCA_028659135.1). Classification (NCBI taxonomy): domain Eukaryota; kingdom Viridiplantae; phylum Streptophyta; class Magnoliopsida; order Lamiales; family Plantaginaceae; genus Plantago; species Plantago lanceolata. The sequence goes on along the minus strand of JAQRGC011577634.1, from coordinate 16,591 downwards.
TTTCACAATAATGAATCCAAATTGATACTCATAGTCATACCAACATAGTATTAAGGTGCAACTATTTCTGGGAAAATATATTCATAACCTTGGTGACTTCTTCAAAGTTCTCAACGTGCGCATAAGGTACAATTTTTTGGATTATTGACACACTAAGAAGTTTCTGTCGCGCACACGAAATGCCTTAAAAAGCACCATCTGAAGACCAGACCTCGCAGGCCAAAGAGAGAGTGTCTCGATCAATTAATAGTCGGGATATTGCAATATTACTCCTAAAAAAGTAAACAGTAAAAAGAGGACCTGTAAAAATGGATATTCAGGACATTAATAATGCGAATACTGCTTGTAATGAAGTATGTTTAATCCTCTCATTAGTAATGTAGCACATTTGTTTTTGTGCACGAACAAATTGAGTCTCTTCTTTTTAGTCTGTTGTAAGTTTACAACGAGGGAAAATTGCATCTAGCACCCTAGTCCAAGTAAAAAGTTGGATTATCACCTTGTACTCAAGTGCAATGTGTTTTTGGAGAATTTTTTTAAATTTTTAGCCTAAAAAACACACAAAAAAACAACGCTGCACTTAAGTATAGGGTGCTAATCCAAATTTTTCATGGACTTGGTTGCTAGATAAAATTTTCCCTTGTAACTAGACCTTGCTTGTAATTGATGTTGTAAAGCGCCTATATGTTAGCATAAACGAGGGGAAATTTACAGAAACAGCTCTGCTCCTGACTATATATGTACAGGATTAAGGATTTGATGCAAAACCAAAGCACTGATAAGCAAGTGTATGATATACGAAGAAATACTAGGAATAGTCCGCAAAATTTCTTCAAAATGGCACCTAAAGATTCAACAAAAAAAAAATACATACTTTACCTCGTAATGTCACAATGGATATTGGTACAAGACTACAAGTCACCGGGCTGCTTTGTTTGACATACTACATTCAAGTTGTGAGAGTAAAATGAATTGAATTGGGGCTCTACCACATCACTGTCTATACCTTTCACCTTTCATGGGAATATGAGAAGCCAGCAAAACTCACCCTGTTCCCGAGTCTTCATCTTTCCCGAGCAGTTGCTAATTTACACGGTATATTTTCATGTTTGCCACTGGGAAAGATGGCAGATTTTCCATACAGCAGAGGTTCCATTAAACTACTCTGTCTGTTGCTGGAGAATACGCTTAGGATCCTCTGACCTGTGCCGGAACAACTTGGCAATCTTTCTTCTCTCACAGTCCTGACACAGAAATTTGGATCAGGCTATAATTCCACTGCAGTATCAGGAATTGATAATCTTATGCAATCGAAGGTGGTTACAGTTAGCTCCCGCCCCCAACAAAACGAAATGGAGTGACATGTATCCTTTAAAGCAGGGTGTATGTAATTTTGCAGTAATGTACCTTGAACATATTCAGATAAAAGGGCTTCTCAGGATTCATCTTTCTCAACTTGTGATATGTATAGGCAAAACTTAGCTGATCACGAGGAGTAAACCGCTCAACCTCATTGAACCAGAGGCAAGAAAACAAATTTGACATTGGTGTATGAGCCCTGACAATAAAAGACCCTTCCGGTACATCTGCCAAAAAAGAACATCATAAACAACAGCAAACATATGATTGAATCAAACAATTTCCAAAGATAAATGGGCAAAACCGTACTGCTGGGAAGAAGCTTGTTGGGATCTGAAGCATTAAATCTTTGCATCCCATCTGCTTGATAAAATGCAAACTGTTCATCTATAACAGTATGGTTGTACTTGTTGAGCCTCTTATTTTGTGCAACCTCTTCCCACAAACAATGGCGGTCATAGTGATTGGATATAGCATATTCATGACCCTTCCTCCAAAGAAAGTATTCCAAGATAAGCAACGGATCATGTTGGAGACGAAGTTTACTATCCAACCAAATTGAGTACCTGAGCACAAAGGTTTACAGTAAAGCACTGATGAGTGATGATTATGCTTCATATCACTGCCAGATATAATTAATTCCAGTCTGGTAGGTCTCAAATCATGACCAATCAGCTATCAATTTATATGAACATTTTACTTTGACAAGGATAGAGCTCGCTCTACACTGAAAGTTACCAATTGTGTTCCTCAATGAACATTTTACATTGACAGATTGAAAGAGAATACTTCGTGGAGAAAACGGTAATACAATTGAATATTCAATTGTTCGTTTGAGTTGGTTTAACAATTGTTTTGAAAATTGTCAAATAAATGTAATGTCTGAACATAGAAAAAACAGTGTATCCTAAGTTAAATGTAAGATCTGAAGATTGGCTGCAATAAAGCATGATTTCCACGTCAATGAACTCAACAAAAACCAAAATATGGTAACACGGACTAGATGAATTTCATTAAAATAAGAACAGAATAATCGTAATTGATACAGGAAGTATGATTATTACAAGAGTTTACCTGGCTGAAGGGAAAAGACGATGAGGCAAAAGTTTTGGTATCTTCCCAACTCTCCGCATATCACTGTAAGGAACATTCTTTACCACCACAATTTTCCAAAATCCAAGATAGCCCATTGAATCAGGCATCTGGCCTTCTGATGAAAGAGTTTGTATCGTTAATTCATCCACAAACATTACAAAGCATACATTTTTCCTTGACAAACGGGATATCTGGAATTCAGAAAGAAATGGATCAGAATAGTCACAGCAAATCCAGTATAGTTTATGTGCTTGAAAATAGGTAATGAGTTTAAGCTGGCAGAACCCCAAATGATAAACCTTTTTAAAGTTCACAATCTACCTCTCACATTGTCCTATGAAGAAAAATGCTATTGGGCAGGAAACGGAAAAACAATTTTCTGTTTCTATTAATCAAATTACAGATCCCCACCCACTTTTCAGTGATCAATAAGAGTTTTAATAGTTAATTTAAAGGAACCCGCTTTTATAAACACATAATTACATGTCCAAACTAATGAATTTACTTGAGTATAGCTGAGTTTCAAACCGAGTATGACATAAACTATATATTGAAGAAATAAACATGGAGCAAGGAATCTGTACCGCTTTGCCAGCTGGTGATCTTAAGTGATCAGAATTCCCAAAGATACATGACATAACAGCAATGTGGCAACTACTTATGTATTTTGCATCATCTTCTGCCAAGTCAAATCCTGTGCTTGGTGACCCTTTAGGACCTTTCACAAACCCGCAGTTGATTTTCTGATCACGAGCAATAAAAGAGTCTTCTCTTTCTGTAAGACTCTGATGTCCAGCAAACCTAGGCTCCCATTCGTCATCTTCAACGGGCCTTTCTTCTGTTTTGGTATATTGCAAGGAAAACCTTGCAAACTTCTTACTTTCCAAAGGTTCTATAAGCATTCCAGTAGAGTTCGCCATTTTCATCTCACATGACCCTGAAATTAGTGAGTTTCAGTAACAGCAAATCAACAAAATATATACTTGAGCAAGTAAAAGCACATTGGATCATCATTTGAAAACAAATTACAAAAGTTACCTATAACTGAATTTGAAAAAACAAGGAAAAAAAAGGAAAGGTCTGTAGGTAAGTAATCAGCTATTTACTAAAACAGAAGTGCATATGACTCAAGGCGAGGCCTGACACGGTTTGCAAGACCATACAGTACCAAGTGTAACTTCTAAATCAAGCAGTGTATCCTAACCATTTTGCTTATCTCTGTAATTTACATCAAGATACCTATTGCAAATTGAGCGGCCAACAGAATCATGTGAACCTCTACAGGGTCAAATACTCAAATCAATAGTAACTGCTAGAGCTAAAAGGACTTTTCCAGGCCCTTGATAATATTTATTCATGATAATAGAACACAGCACAGTTGGTTTTTCTTCATCCCTGAATTTGTTATCAGAATAAGTTAAATCACAGCATCCATCTTAAACGGAAGGAGTAATGGATGAAAGAATCAATATGTACCAGAAAATTTTCGACGTTTTGGTTTCGGTTTAGGGTGAGAGGAGCGCTTTCCAGGACTTGACTTTTTAACAGATCGACCTTCAGCAGAACTGCTATGATCCGAATCTGCAATGTCTTCATCATGCTGGGGTTTTGAAAAAGAATCCTCCATGCTTACATCACTGGAAGATTTAACTTCCTCAGCAGATTTTGTCTTCTTATGTCTAGTTTGCTTCATATGAGAAGATTCCTCTGTATCAATATTATGGGATCGAGTGGTCCCAGATTGATCCCTTTCATCATGCCGAGCATCATCGTACTCTTCTGTTTGATCATCCTGAATGTCAATACCATCATCATAATCATCAGCTTCGTCTAATATCCTTGGTTTCTTCCCATCATTATCCCCAGATTGTCGGTTTCTACCTCCATGAACATCTCTAGTGCTCTTCAAAGAGGCCTCGTATTCAGCTTCATACATTTTCAGTTCATTACGGCCAGCCTCATTGTACAGACCATGTGCCCGATGATCCAATGGTTTATGAGATTTCTCAAATGAAGAAGACTTGTTGCTTTTTAATGGTATTTGAAGCTTATCATCAGAAACATGACGAGTTCGCTCTAATTCTTCCTCACTGTAGTCTCCATCTCTTCTTCTATCATCTTTGTCCCAATAACGAGAATCTCTTCCATGCACAGTTGAACCATGCCCAAATTTTAGCTCCTGTGAGTTTTGCAATCGAGTTACATCGAGGAGAAAGTCCGTGTCGTTGCTAGTGTCATCATCTTGAGTCGGGTGTCTATCTATTTCCCCTCCTAACACAGACAGAATGTTAAAATTCCAAATCAGACAGACACAATGAAGTCTGGAAACCTTTGATTGAACAATAAATAAATACATGATACAGGGAACCTTAGCATGCAACTAAAACTAACTAAGTGCTCCAGCTTCATTCAAAATTTAACAACAAACAATCAATTAAGTTTCTACCTCACCAACTGAACCAACTTCAAGGACCTTCAGCCCAAATTCTCTCAATGCATTATTTAATCTCAATTTGCACATAGTTTCTCTTATACAAGAGTTCCAGCTTCATCCGAATACATAACAGAAATTCAGCAATCAAGTTTCAGTTCAGAAAGTTTACGAATCAAGGAGAGGTTCCATAACCATTGCATTTGAAGCACAAATTAAACAATAGATTTAGATTTTATTTTTTTTAACATGGGAAACCAATTCCAATCAGCATGTCAATTAGTGCAACAAATCAGTAGTTGTTCATGAAGACATGAACATAAACGAAACAACTAAACTTCATTTCATTTCATCTGCATTTTACTATCTCAACTACTGCAGAGTAAGTTGTCTTAAGTTCACTAATAGTGTGAATGTAGAACCATTTTTTATCTCATACAATAACATCAATTGTAGTCCTCAATTTTTAAGATACGATTGCATTCATTAAGCTCATTTTTTCACATATTTCCTCTTTAAACAGAGGCTCCAGCTTCATTCAAAATCTAACAGCAGACAAGCAATCAGGTTTCCATCACACCAAATCTATGGAACTTTAGCTCAAATTCTCTCAATGCATTATGTAAACTCATTTGTACATAGTTTCATTCTCGTAAGAGAAGAGATCCCGCTTCAATCAAGAATCTAACAATAAACAAGCAATCGAGTCCCCCACCAAATATGAGGATTAACATTAGCTCAAAATTTCTCAATGCATTATAAACCATCTGCACATACTTTCTCTTTATATAAGGGCTCCAGCATCGTACTAAACTCTAACATCAATAAAGTTATAAATGCAGCATTAAGGGGAGGGAAAAAGTAAAATGCAGCAAATCTGAGAATCTCTCCATTTGAAGAAAAAGCTCCACATTAGATAAAAACACTTTACCTAAAAACAGCTCCAATCAAAATGCTAATTATAGCCTCAAACTAACAACACTCGAATTCATCAACTCAAAGCAGATACCAAAACGCTAGAAACGAAGTTCTATGATCATACCTCTAGCTTGCAAGAGGAAGTAGAAGAGAGCAGAGGCGGATAGAACGAGAGAGAGCGTCAAAATGCAGAATCCGATCGAGATCTTGCGAGGCGAGTGAGGCTTAGATCGCCGGTGGTAGTGGTGGCGGGAGCCTCCTACGCCGCCGCGAGAGGCGATGGAAACGACGTGATCGGAGTTTCGTCCGCCATTAACGCCGCCGGATTGCCTGAAAGCCATCCGAGCATTATGGGGAGCTTGGAGAACAGCAATTGGGATAAGGACGAAAGGTTTAGGGTTCGAATTTGGTAGTTTGAGCTAGAGAGAGAGAGTGTGTGTGTGTGTGTGTGTGAGTGTGTTTGTTGGATTTGATTGGATTGTACTCCACGCATAAACGGAGATACTCTCTCTCTCTCTCTCTCGGTGAAAAGGTACAATTTCAATCACCGGAGGAGTGGTGTGTTTGTGTAGTAGTTGTTGTTGATGGAGAGAGAGAAAGAGAGTGTGAAGAGGAGGTTTGGGTTTTTGTATTTATTCCTTTCCGTATTTGTTTATTCAGGGCTATTTTGCATTTGCAATTCATCCCCGCTGCGGTGAACATGACACATTACATTCTGCATTAAATTATATTTATGCCCGGGTACGAGTTTTTTTCGTTTGAAAATTCATTACTGTTCTCTTAATAAATTATGTAATTTTAATTCTTTTTTATTCAGTTTTTTTAAAGTTAGTTTAGTTATATTTTTATACTATATGATGATTGAATTCAATTCAGAAGAATAGAATAGAGTTCGAGTGAGACCAAGTGTTGTTTAAAACATGTCCGGTGAGAATGTGAGATTTAATTAACCGGTTGAGAAAATTGATCAACATAGAGATAAATTGATTGGACTTTTGAAATTTAATAGTAGTTGATAGTGATAATTGCGGACCAAGTGAAAGTATATACAATTAGTTCTAGGAGATAGACATCGCAAATCATGAAAAGTTATTCATTTGTCGGTTTAGGCCATGTGGTAGACACTTGGCTTGGTATTTGACATGTCGTTGGTATCTCATTAGTTCAACATGGTGGTAATTGATAAGTATGTATTGTCGACTCATACTTTAAATTGGTCATTCTGCTTTTACAATCATTTTAAAATCACATCGAACTACCTATCAAATAGTAGTAACGAAGTGGATGAAATCAAACGTGGTAACTAAGAAGGTTTGGAGATCTCTATCTTCCTTTCATTTACAAAAAAAAAAAAAAAAAAAAAAAAAAAGAAATACGTGCATGTAGTTTTATCATTCTATATGGAAAATCTCCTTTATGACTTTAAATCTTTGACAATGTTGATCTCATATGATTCATAATTCATTTGTCCCTTCGTTTTTCAAGACATTTGCATCATCACTTACAACAGTATACTCTATATACATTTTCTATTGAATATTGTATCCTATACATTTAGATCTGTAAGGAATATGTCTGGCCTTTTTGGTGTTATTTTGCCACCGACCTCAATGAGAAAACTTAGTTTATTTGACAATTTAACTAACGAAATTGAAATGTTTTACCTATATAAATATAATGTTTAATACGTAACATAGTAAGATGACAAACAAGAGGAACTACTCTTGTAGCCGCATTTTTTACATCTAGAATAATCAAACCGGATACCTTATGGGTGAACTCTTAAATTGATAAGTCGCGAGTCTGACTCTGACCCATAGTCGCGTTTTGAGGAGTAGAAATATTAAAAGATGTGAAATGAGACACATCCATCATCTGCAATATTGTGGTCCGCAGAGCATTCGAAGAGTCGGAATCCACCTTTCTTCCTGACTGAACCAAAACTCCAAAACCACATTTGAATCTTGCTGGTAATTCTCAAGGTGATTTCTTCTCGGGCTTTCTCTGCTGTTTAATTTCTTGTCAGTTCATTAATAAAGTTGCTTCTGAATTTACTCACCCCTCTCTTTTTCAGGTTCATTTATATCATAGGGCAGTGATGCTGGGAAATTCATTGGCTTCTCCGTTGTTGACTTTTGATTCAACAGGTCTGGTTTTCTGCTCCCCTGTAAGTCTATTTATTACCACCCTTTTCTCCTATTGCGCCAATTCTCTTACAGCTTACGAGTACTTCTCAAGAAAAGTAGTACTAGTAGGAGTACTTTTTTATTCACAGTGTTTCAAGATTCTGTTTGAGATCAATTAGCTTAGTGATGGTTAGCTGTAATGGGTATATTGATGTACTCATGTACATTGCGGGTCAAACAGATGATATGTTTGGTTGGAAGATAGAGTATAGTAGAAGTATAGTTTATAACTTCTAATTATATTTATGGTGTTAATCTAGCAACCAAGAACTCGGTTATTGAGAATGATTTATATTGGGAATAAGTAGATGACTAAATCATGAGCCTAATAGAGCAGTGGTTTTGTCAGGTATGTTCAATACTTCGATTAGTAATCGGTTGTACACCCGTGACTGATTCTTCAGCATTATAGGTTAACTTTGCTGATATGTTGGTTAAAAGCCTCAGAAAGAAAACATGCATATTTTTGTGCTGTTCGACTAAAACTCATAGTATATTTTACAAGTTTCATACTACACTCTTTAACATGAGGTCGTGTTTTCTGGTCTGTTATATATGTTTCTGATTACCAATACTGCAATACACATAAAATTCATGACGTTAGTAGTGCTATTTGTAACTTACTCATGGGAGCGTTTCATTTATGTTTTAATTATCTTGAAGGCTGATTCTGCGGGAGCAACGAGCAATAAGTTTCTTGCAAACGTAAATCGTGCTCCAAATGTTTCCCGGAAATACAGAATAGTTACTTTTCCGCATAAGAATCAGAGGCTATATTCTACTGCCCGGACGCAGGATGCAGTTCTAAGTGATGATGACAAGAAAACATGGGAATCATGCAGACAAGCTCTATCCACTTTTAAGTTTGCTAATGAGGAAGAAGACAAAATTCTTGGAAAAGCATTTGGTCAAATTCATTCACCATATTGGGGAGAAGAGCGGAAGAAAGAAGTGCCTAAGTTTGAGATAGTTAGTGAAATCTTGAATTATCTAAGAGATTTAGGTCTCACCGATGATGATCTTGCCAAACTTCTCAAAAAATTTCCTGAGGTGCTTGGGTGTAGCCTTGAAGATGAACTGAAGGTGAATGTACAAATTTTGGATAAACAATGGGGTATAACAGGAAAGACGTTGAGAAGCCTTCTCCTTCGGAATCCTAAAGCTTTGGGTTATAATATTGATTGCAAAGGAGACTGTGTGGCACAATGCACTCGATGCTGGGCTCGGTTTTAGCTTATTATTATTCAATATTCTTCATTCCTACATCTACAAATAGTATAGTTGGGCGAGTCATGGGGAATTTATTCTTCTATAGTTCTATTCTTAATGCTCAAGAGGCGCATATGAATAATTGGGGATGAAATGAAATCATACATTTGATAGGTGAACAACTTTCTCTCCCCTTGTTGTAAATCAGTTTCTGTGCATTTTGTATAAATTGAATCACACTTGCTGTTTCATTACGCTTTTTCTAACAACGTTGTCTTTAATCTATTGTGATGTATTGCCTCACCCAGCTTGGTTTATGGTTTTAAGATTATTGACAGAACAGTTTTCACGTTGAGGATTCTGGTCTTGGTATCGCCTCACCCTAACAGAATAGTATGTGATTTTGCTTTTAAAGTCAGCTCAGAAATATTTTCCTGGCAAATCTGGTGTCTTTCATAGGCACATGGGAACTGTTTGATATGTTATAGATTGTGTAGCTCTAAGCCTTTAAGGCAGTATCAAAATACAAATCTGATTTTCATTTTGAATGCTAGACTTGGCATAAGCATAATTATTCATACTTGAGTCTTGAACAATAATCTCCTGCTTATCATAAACATTTCTCGATCTCTCTTTTTATGTTTATTATTATCATTTTTGCCCCTTTTTTTCAGTAGAGCTGCTCAGTCCTTCGAAAACTTTCAGCAGGCTTAGATTGGAAGCACGAAGACTTCCCTGTGGTTGGGGATGTTGTCCTGGTGTATGAGTTATGCAGGTATGCTTCGCCTAATCATTTAAATTTAGTGGCGTCACAGTCTCAGCAAACTGTTTGTGAAGTAATGCATACAAATCAGTCAGTATCTTGCTTTCGCCGTCATTTGACATGTCACACGCTACATATATTAGTGTTCTTGATGTTAAATGTATAGAATTTACATGGTAATTGCAAGAACCAAATGCTTGCAGTTGAAGCCAGCACATCAGTAGTAGTAGAATGTTAGAGAACATGTGTTGGTGATCAGATAATTCCCTGCAAATCTGTAAACTGTTTCAATACAAAGAGAACGTAACCAAGAATAAATCATTATACATTCACTCATTCAGGTATATTAAGTGTAAGTAATTAACCACTTTTGTGGCTGTTGATTGAAAGTAATGCCATTCATTTGCTGCTGCTGATAGCCTGATATAATCAACAACATGATTTGCTCTGTTTGTGAGATTTTTGTTGTGATTAGCAGCTGCAGCTACAATGGATTATTTGTTGCAACCATCGTAGAAACTATTGAATGATATTATCATCAGCATCAGAATCATCTTGATGATGATATCTCAAGCCTTGCACTTGCACCCTATCCTTTTTATAAAGCCCTTTATTTCAGAGACTTTCTCATAATTCTGATTTCCTTCTCAAGATAGATGAAGATGCACTTCCAGATTCATGGCCTCATGGTCTAGTATAGACTTGGTCTATTGAAGTATTTTCTGTTGAATGGGAGATTCTTTGGTAGACGGGTCTGAGTTTGTAGTAGACTTGTTGGTTTACAATGAACCACATCAGTTGAACTTGAGAGATAATTGTAAATGAACTATGAACTTAAGAAATTCTCTGAAATTTAAATGCATGTGTGCGCCTCATTCTCACAACCACAAGACAGATCTAGTAGACCTAGTACTTGTATATGGTATGTTCCTGGTTAAATCCACATGATCACTACTACGAGTACTTATATTATACTCCAGTAATGATGCTGCTGATCTGATGATGAATTGATGATGTGATGGCGATTGGTGATCTACTTATTCATAAATTAGATCAGGTGGCCAAAAAATTTGAGTCCATAAAAAATGAGATTTTGGAGATTGTCAAGAGGTGATCTGTATCGACTGCAATATACGCAACCAGTAGACGATTGGTCTCTAGTCTCTACACTTCAACTCCCCGTCACCAAACTCTAACAACATTAACTCAGCTGCTGCTATTGTTGGAGGAGTATGGTGATTCGGTGAAGAAACCAATTATGAATTGGTCGGGACATTAGTTTGAAATTCTTTCTACTTGATCAACTGGTTGAATCCATTTAAATTTACAGGATAGAAGAATCATACACACCGAAGAAGATCTGACATGATACATCTGTTAAATTTGAATAGAAACAAACAGAGAGATTTATAAATTTAATTCTCACTGATAGCGATATGCATGGGACGGCATCAACCCCCAAAACATTTCTCATTTAATAATCTAAAGTGTTCTTTTCCGAAGGAGAAATATTGAAGTTCTTATGAGATGCAGATGCCTTTGGCTAATACCAAGCTTACCCCAACTACAACTGCTGAACTGACGAGAATACCCTTAAAGTTCTCTCTAATTACCCCAAAATTGGCCATTGCCGTTAGGTTAATCTCTCATTCCGTTAAAACTTCCGTTAATTCTTACACTATACTACTACCTCCGTCCACACCGAAGTGCAACACTTTGAATTTTTAATTTTTTTAAGGGTCCGTTTAACCTCAAATTAATTTCAAACCGTATCATGAAAATATTTTAAGAAGTTAAATTATGAAACTATAACATCTCAACTTTCATAATATTAACTTTTTTTTAATTTTTCCGTTATGATTTTAGAATAATTTGAGGTCAAACGGACCTTCGACAAAATTGAAAATTCAAATTGTTGTATTTCGAAAAAAGACGAAGGAAGTAGTACACAGTTTCTACTTTTGTTATCATCATCATCATCCATTTTGATCCCGTGATACTTGCTCAATAAATAGCCACTTCAAACTCAGATCAGATAAGATAAGCATTAGCTAGCCATGGTTGATGCTGTTGCAACCGTTGTTCAAAGTTTCAAACCATAGACCTCACGTCGAATAGTCCTCTTCCCGGTGACGATCATATCAGATTCACCGAATCCATGGGTGCAGATCCATTGCTGGTTGAGATCGTAGATGCTGCGTACAAGCCAGCACCAGAAGGCTTACTTGAGCTCCAGATCCTCCCTGCTCAAGTACCTGACGATGAAGTGGTGATCCCTCGTCTAGATCTGGTAGCCGAAGCATTCCGATCCTTCAATCAAATGATTCTCCGCAACAAAGATGAACTGGATGAACGAAAACATCGTCGGCTCCAGATCAGATCTATCCTTGGGGAGGTGGTGATACCAGTCATCGGTAAGAGTACACTAGCTCTTACGCTTTACACTGATTCTCATCTTACGGCTTACTTTGCCATTCGTGCTTGGGTTAATGCTTTCATTCAAACTTATATGAAAGCGGTTCTCGTAAATCTCCGAGAGCCTCGGAGACGTCCTTACTGCCGTTGAATTCGTACTAAACCTGCCCAAAGGTTAAGAGGATGTTTTCAGCTATCGTTCTAATATCCTAACCTTCGAGTATAATCTAGCTCTGGATAGCAGAAGGATTTATAAGTCAAATTCATTTATCCAAACCTTCAAATATGATGAAGTTGTGGGTAGCTGAAGGATTTATAAATCAAGTTCTGATGTCCAAAGCTTCGAATATTATCAAGTTATGGATAGCGGAAGGGTTTATGAATTATGTTTTGATATCCAAAACTTCGAATGAAATCGAGTTATGGATAGCAGAAGGATTCATAACACGAGTTCTGATATCTGTAGACTTGAATAAAATCGAAGTTATGGATAACGGAAGGACTTATATGTCAATGTTGTGATATCAAAGCTTCAAATATATTCTAGTTATGGATAGCGGAAGGATTCATAACACAGGTTCTGATATCCGTAGCCTTGAATATAATCGAAGTTGTGGATAGCGGAAGGACTTATAAGTCAACTTTGTGACATCAAAGCTTCCAATATAATCTAGTTATGGATAGCGGAAGGATTCATGTAACAATGTTGTTATACTTTATGGATTGCTGAAGGATTTATAAACTAAGGGCAGGTAATAGTTCGGAAGATATTGTAGAGGCATACTAGTAGATTCTAATTGATAAGTGTATACTTCATCCGAACGAGAAAGACTGAGTGGCAGAGTACTACCGAATTCCTTGAACATACTCCAAAGATAAGAAAACTTGGTATATTTGGTAACTTTGTGAATCAAGATACCATTGATCTTGCTTGTCTAGATAAGCTTGAAACATTGAAGTGCTCCTCTGATTGGCCACTTATGTAGAAGAATTTTGTGTCTCATATCAAATTCATCTAGAAACACATTGTGTATCCCGTTGGATTTGTTAGTTGTCTAATCTTGAAGAATTCAAATCTTGGTCATGGAACCAGGCGACTTGTTATTGGTGATGAAAGATTTGAGTCTGGTGCGTTGGAAAGCTCATGCCAAACACTTTCCCAGGCTTCATCAACTCATTGCTATGTACTGAACGGAATACTTGTGATATAGGCTTTTGTATGGTATAACCAACATATGTTTTGTATGTATCGTACTTTTCCTGATTTTCTGAACAATGTAATGAATAGAATTTTTTGGTTGAAAGGTTGTGAATTCCTGGCAATATGTAATTTGTGCATTCGTAGAGAAACCTTTTTTACCTTCCTAAGTATCTAGATCCCGTTGTCTCAGTGGAGGACCAATGTTTGTGGACTGTGGTAATTATGTGATCATTTATAGCTCATGAATAAGGAAAGATATAGTTTAAGTGGATCAACTGATGTAATCCATCAAATTAGGTGTGTTCTATGTTCAGCAAGATTACAGTTGAGACAACAAATTCCTTAAACATTGAAAGAACTCTTGACCTATAAACAGAGATGACTTAACCTGTAAATGCAATTTACATTTCTCAATTTCTCTCTTTTTCCTAGTACTATACTACTATGTTGGGGATAACAAATTCCCTAATTCAGCATGCAAAGACACCATTGTTGATAACCATTAACCACATAAACAGAATGCTCCAACTCTCTCTTTTATTCTAAAAGTTTGGAGTCGTTAAAACAGTTTCAGCAGAGCAGAGTTGGTAGATGAGCACGAAGACATTTTTGTTGTTGATGATGCTTTGCTTCATCCTGCTATATGAGGTTTGTACGTCTCGCTTGTCTGAATGGTATACCAAAAATTGAACTACCTGATGTTATAAACTCAGCCTGCAGCAAGGCAGGGAGGCGAAAATTTTGCATGAGAGCGTGTAACACGTGCTGTGCCACTGCCACCTGGTACTGCTGGAAACCGAGATGTGTGCCCTTGTTACGCAGAGATGAAAACTCATCGTGGTAGACTCAAATATCCATGAGACACTGAGACTGCATCAGCACTCATCGGATTGATGACTGTTTTTGTTATAGAAAGAAAAGAAGTTGTCTGCATGGTTGGTTTATATGTTAGTTTACCATACAGAATGTCCATTATGTCAATTAACAGAAAGCTTGTCATGGTTGTATGATTGCCCTGCCATTCTGTTTTTACATTCTGGGATTGTGACTCGGCGATGTATCACACTATCACAGTATCAATATCATGTTATCGGAAACACGGTTCTATTTGCCATAACGCAAAGCATGAAACTGTCTGCAGACTCTGTACAGTGTGGCATCACTCATTTATTACAAAACCAAATCAACAGATTCTGACATACTGTCAAAATCCAACAACGATAACTTAAACCTCTGACGTATAAAAAATCGGTAAGTACACAATTTTCATGGTCGACCGTGCACATGAAATGCTCGAAATCCAACCAAAATTTATTTATATAACACTATGATACGCACAGCAATGTCGAAAAGCCAAGAAGATTTCTACGAACCATCAAGGACATTTAGGCTTGTTTCCATGAGTTTTTTGTTTAGCATAGCAAGGGCAGAGGTTCTTGTTCCCATAGGTGCCAGGTGGAACACAATGGCATCTTTCACAACAGGTCTTGCACGCTCGGCCGCACACATTCTTTCTCGATGATTTCTTGCACCTCCTTGCACAAGCATAGCTGCAACCTGCAACGTACATAATTTTTGCACAAAATTTAACTATGTAGTAAGAACTAAGCCATTTCATGAGCAGCAACATTTTACAGCTGAAACAAACAATTCATTACTTATTTTTCCATGGTGAGATTTCTTCAAAAGTCCTGTGACATGTCCCTGATCAATAGTAGCATCACTAGCTGATGCCGCCTCCACAAAAACCTGAAAATGTGCACAAAAAAGGCCTAATCAAATTCCTCGTATTGTATACGTATACCAAAGACTTTCTAACAGAAAAATCGTTACGTGAATGTACCTGGAAGAACAAAATCGCTATGAGCAAAAGCGAAAGGAGCTTCATGATGTGAAATTTACAACTTGGATGCTGTATGCATAGTGATGTTAGCTATTTATAGATAGACAGTGGCCTTCTGAACTTATCCCTTTCCCAAGGCTGATCACATGAATAGTTCTTAACAAAAAATCACAGACTCTGTGTGCAGTATGAAAACAACATACGCAAATTTGATGGCCCTCAAAATTTCGGACTTTTGGAACTTTCTGCCATTTGAGAACAGCTCATGTTCGATTCTTTTTTTGCTTTGTGGGCAGTATGGACAAAGACATGGGTGATGGGGCTACGAATGAATATGGTCCCTCCTATATTTTTTCCTGTGTGCTTAAGCCAATTTGTAGCAGCTGTAAGGATAGCAAAGGCATCTCCATAGCTAGCATATTGCATGTGTTATTGTTCCATTATAATTATACACTAGTTTACGTTCTTTCCTTTTCATGGCATCGTATATGCGAGGGTGGGCGATGAATGAGATATTCTTTGAATATGTTGTGATGAGGAACGCTTCAAAATGTTTCACCGACGTTACGTACTACTGGATTGAATTTGTGTTTTAAACAAAAATCCAGCTTGTCGCGTGTTTCTACTTGATCCAACAACTATTGGTAGTATATCAATAGATGTTGTCGTTTAGGACCTGGGGAGCTGTATATCATAGGATATGATAGAGATGGGTTCTCTGTGAAGAAAGTAAGCTAAGCACAGCTAAGCTCACGAGTGTCCTGATATGCCGCCATGCATGTCTGGACTGAAGTAAGACAGCTTAAAATGGCACAACCACAAGATTAGAGTTGGACTCTAGCTAGTACTCCTATTTATTCATTTTGTAATAGTGATAACAAATTTTACAGACAAAATATTATAATATTGTTGCAAAAAATTAGAAAAAGGTATTTTGAAATACCTCGCGTTACTTGCTTAGCAGTGCTCGAACACTTGACCTCATTGAGAAAGGACAAACTCTTAAACCAACTGGGCCAAGGTGCTTGGCAAATTCGTCTTGATTCGTGTATATAATTGTTTGTTTGTTTTTTTCGTATGAATTTAAACTATATTGAAGCCCAAAAGAGAGTTTTACAAGATACGAGAGGCATGCCTCAAGTGAAAGCGTGAAAACTCGAAACAAATCAAA
>JAQRGC011577598.1:0-10601 GCA_028659135.1 Plantago lanceolata | reverse complement strand
AAGGAAAAAAAATTAATATACCGACGGAAAATTTTATCCGTCGGTATATTTTACCGACGGAAAATTTTATCCGTCGGTATATTTTACCGACGGAAAATTTTATCCGTCGGTATATTTTACCGACGGATAAATCTATCCATCGGTAATACGTAGTGGGCCCGGTCAACGCCCCAAAAACGTCCTTCCGTCGGTATAATCCTTCGCTAAATTTAGCGACGGATAATACCCGTCGGGAATTACGTTACCGACGGATAACGTACCGATGGTGCGTTATCCGTCGGTAACAAATACCGATCCGTCGGTAATGTTTTACCGACGGATTGGTAACACAGTTACCGACGGATAGTATCCGTCGGTAAATGTGTTAATTCTTGTAGTGGTACAACCCTGCGACGGTAGCGCCAGAAGTCCAAGTTGTACACCTGACACCAGTATACTGCGCTGCGCAACTCTATTACCCAGATCCGCAGACACTCGATGGAGACTTCTTGATGGAGGAAGCGAAGTATGAGAACTTCCAGAAGCGGCGAGTATGGCAGGTAGTCACGGATGGATCAACGGAACCTTCTCAGGAAGTTGACCCCCAGGCGCATTTTCAGGAAATGAACACGCAATCAAGTGTAGATGAGTATCGAGAGAAAACGCTCAAGCGAGCGAGGATCGTCCAACCAAGCCACGATGAACTGCCGGAGGATGTTTGGGAACTGAAGGTGGACGGTTCCTCCTCTAACGGACATGGTGGCGCAGGCGTGCATGTGCGTAGTCCAAAGGGCGAGGAGATTGAATATGCCATCAGGCTGAGTTTCAGAGTGACCAATAACGAAGCAGAATATGAAGCAGTCCTGGCAGCTTTAATCATGGCACAAGGCACGCGCGCCAAGAAAGTGCAGATATTCACAGATTCCCAGTTAGTAGCGAATCACTTCAATGGTAGCTTTGAAGCAAAGGGCGAGAGTATGCTAAAGTACTTGGCTAAACCGAAAGAGATGGCCGCAGGGTTCGAATACTTCGGCATAACCAAACTGCCACGCGCGCAGACGCCCTAGCCAAGTTCGCCACGGCGACCCATGGGATTGACACGCGATCAGTGATTATCATGGATACGGCAACTCCTGCCATCGATAAGCCAAGTACCAAAGCGGTCGTAACCCTCATAAGACTTCAGGTGAACTGGATGCAAACAATCGTTAAATTCCTCACGGAAGGCGAGCTACCTTCCGCTCGCGGAGAATCCAGAAGGGTACAACAGAGAGCCTACAGGTTCTACATGGATGGCTTGGATTTATACAAAAGGAAATTCGGAGACGGACCAGATCTGCGGTGCTTGAACCCGACGGAAGCGCGCGCCGTACTAGCGGAGGTACATCGCGGGAGTTGCGGAAATCATGCGGCGGTGAAATCCCTATATAAGAAGGTTTTGCGCCAGGGATACTATTGGCCAAACATGAAGGAGGAAGCTGCGGAATATTCCCGCAAGTGTGATGACTGCCAGCACTTCGCCCGTATAATCAGACAGCCCGCACAACCCCTAATCCCAACGGTGGTTTCGTGTCCCTTCGACCAGTGGGGCATTGATATTGTTGGACCATTGCCCCACGCTACCCACCAAAGGAGATTCCTCGTCGTTGCAGTTGAGCATTTCACCAAATGGGTAGAAGCTAAGGCAATTAGCAATATTTCCGCCAAGCAGATGTTGGCCTTCGTATGGGAGAACATCGTCACTCGCTTTGGTTTACCCCGCGTCATCGTATCGGAAAATGGTTCTCAATTTACCGGCGGTGAGCTGCATGATTGGTGCGAGGAGATGCATGTTGAGCAGCGCTACACTTCCGTGTATCACCCACAAGCAAATGGTCAAACAGAGGTCACCAATAGAACTATTGTGGAAAACCTCAAGCGCCGCTTGGGATTGGCGAAGTCCGCATGGATCGATGAGCTGCACGGGGTCCTTTGGGCATACAGAACGACGTGCCATACCACAACTGGTGAAACCCCATTTAGCTTGGTCTACGGCTCCGAAGCTGTAATTCCGGCCGAAATAGCCGTACAAACCTTGCGGGTACAACACTACGACCCAGCGAAAAATGCCGAGCGCCCACAATATGAGTTGGACACCCTAGATTCGCACCGCAGCAAAGCCCTCTCTCAAAGCCTAAGATATCAGGCAAGGATGTCACGTGCATATAACAAGACGGTGCGCGCTCGGGAGTTTCAGGTAGGAGATCTAGTGCTCCGGCGAAGAGATGTCAAGGACAACCTGAGGAAGCTGGAAGCTAATTGGGAAGGACCATACAAGGTCACGCAAGCGCGTACGAACGGGAGTTACAAGCTAAATGAATTGGATGGAAAGGACATACCACGCTCCTGGAACGCAGTTAACCTGCAGAAGTACTATTGCTGAAACATACATGTGTTTACTTTGTAAAACAAGTACTGTGTTGTTACTTTTGTATTGACCTCGACGTTACTACAACTCGAGCTGAATCTATGCCCGCGAGGGTAACTTTTGCGCTAAATTGTTTTCAGCATTATTATTACATTTCGTTGCACGAACATGCTTTCTAAAACCTTTACATATGCCACGATACTTCTCGAATGAGTGTGTTGCATGAAATGAGGATGGGACGCCATCATAAAACTCATTTACATCCACGCGCACCCACCGCGAGGAGTAATTTACTAAAAAATTATACTGAGAAATGTTGCATGATGTTACTAAGTGCATATACATACATAAATCATACCGTACGCTGTAGTCAGTTTCATAATGATTCGCCAATAATTTATATAATTAACCATGCGGAGTCAACATGAAATTACACGTATGCCTGACTGCTGTAATGCGCACACACTCTCAGAACCTCGCCTTCACTGGCGAGAAGACGCGCGCGAACTAATTGGGTGTAAGTTCCCTCTTAAGT
Organism: Plantago lanceolata; assembly: GCA_028659135.1. Lineage (NCBI taxonomy): Eukaryota > Viridiplantae > Streptophyta > Magnoliopsida > Lamiales > Plantaginaceae > Plantago > Plantago lanceolata. The sequence goes on along the minus strand of JAQRGC011577598.1, from coordinate 7,680 downwards.
TCCCCACGCTATAAACTAGCCACAACATCACGAAAGGCCAAGGCATATGCTTAACATATCCTTGCGTGCGCTCGATGATTAAAATAAAATACCTCATCAAATGTCACTAGAAATCCAAAAAGCGCGAGATGGGATGAACGGGAGTAGGTTCCCCGAATAACTCGGCTCACAAAACAAGACTAACTATGCTGAGCTACATACGGAACCTCCCCTCGCGACTTACAGACCAGCTACGCTGGGCACCCGCAACGCTCGCGGTAAAAGATTGAAAAGTTCATCCTAGCATACTATTACACACCAAGTAACGAATAGAGGTTCTAGTATCCGACAAAAAAAGGCAGAGTTAGGAAATACATAATCTACCGAAGCATACTTCGACCTTTTCCGTTCAGAGTCCAGCGCTTCGCATTTCTTGCTCCAAGAGGGGATCACCTTCCTCGCCAGTCTTTTCGCCGTTATCCTTATCGCCTGGTTTTCACCTCCGGGAGTGGGGTCCGCAGGACAGATGGTGCGATCGGTCCATTAACTCTCCGGTCGACCTCGACGACGCGTGCGACATCAGGAGGAGCAACACCAATTTGGACGGCAGCTTCAACAAGGGTGCGCGAAGACTCCATCGCGTACGACATCCAATCAGGCCAATATTCGACCAAGGGAACTGGGGGAGGAGCCTGGACCGCGCCGGTGCTAGTCTCACCGACTTCTTTTTCTTTATCTGGCTTGGGAGCAACGAGCGGCCAGAACTCCTCGGCCTGCAATTCTTCGAGCGAAGGTTCTGGGTCATCCGGGAGCTCTTCCCCGTTATCCCCCCTTACAGTGTTGGGCCTGACTTTGATGGCAATTTGGTTGCATGCGCGATTAAATCCCTTGCCAAATTCTGCCGCCGAGTCCATCATCTTCATGTACCACGCGCTATGAGAACGAAGGAAGCTTTGCACGGCTTCAACACGCGTGGATCTGGCTCTTTCCCTTAGACGCGCGAAGGCAGTTTCCAGCGTGCGAACTGAAACACTCACAAGGACCGACAAACGGTCCCTTTCCTTGGTCAACGTTGATACCTGACCTCGTAGACTGTTAATCTCATTGCGGAAACCGTTATTTTCCTTCTCAGATTTCTTCAAAGCTTTCTCCTGGTCCCGAGCGCGCTGTCTCTCCGCAGATAGAAGGTCGGTTACTTCTTGTACCCTTGTCGCCATTTGAGTCATCTCTTCTCTGGCTTGCACATGGCGAGCGGCGACTTGAGCATACTCACGCCATGATTCTTGCATTGCTAGCGTAGCAGCATATCCCTGCGAAGGGACAAGGTTAGCATTACAAAATTCAAAACAATAGTAAAATCAATGCGCACGAGGAAGCTCACCTCTTGGAATAGTAAGGCCATGTTAGACAGTTGATTATCCGTACTCTCCTCGCGAAGAGCATCAGTCACGTCCTTCGGAACGCGGCACCTAAACTTTGTCCTTAGGGACTTGGCGATAGTTTCTTTCTTCCTAGGATTGATCCCTGCGGGCTCGGGGGATTCCTCGCCTGAGGGTGTTCCTTCTGAGTTTTCACGGCGACGCTTGGACTGACGATGAGTTGGGGGAAGGTCGCGCGAGCCAACTCGCGGAGATGCATTCTCGTCCGAAGACAGGACCACTGCAGGAACAATTGGAGGCTTCGGCGCGCTAGATGAGCCGCCAGCACCAAGTACCACGCCAGTGTTGTCAAAACATTCTCCAAACATGTTAACCTGGACATCATTCGCGTCGAATTCCCCAGGTACATCAGTGGAAGCAACCTCGTTGGTGACACTGTTTGTCTCATCCACGGAAGGATTTGGACCCTGCGCAGCAGGGTTGTTGGTAGGCACGACACGGTCATCTGGCTCGCGGCCGCGAGGATTCAACTCTATTTCCCCTCGCACTTCAGGCACGGGCTCCTGGCCTACGGGCGGAGGCTGCAAGATTTCCGCCATGTTCACTCCTGGTTGCGCAGTGAACCTTTCCAGCGCGCGACTGCCCGGCGCTTGCTGCGATTGAAGGAAAGCCTTCTTCATATGCTCCTGAATCCTGTCGAACCACCTCACTGCAAGAACACACGGAAGAGTCAATACAAATAGTATGCGTACACGCGCGAACAATAAATATGCGTAAATACAAACGGAAGCATGCCTATGTCAGTCTCTCCGGCGAGGTAAATAGGCCTATGAGTCAAACCAGACAAGTATAGCATGGGTTCAACTACCGCGCCATATGGAAACATATACTTATTGGGAGAAACGTCTTGGAGTTTTTGCAACCATGCGGGGCAATCTTTCTTGTCAAAGCGACCCGTAGGAGGAATGCGCCCGTTGAACCATCCGCACGGGACCCGCCAGTCTGCGGGCGCGCCATCTGGCAGGTTGGGAAGTCTAAGGTAGATGAAATGTCTTTCCCAGGCTTCGGGTTGCGAGGAAACTATTGAGCGGCATAGGTGATAGTTTCGTCGAGCATTAAGATAGTAGTAACAGCCCTTCCCCTTTTGAATCGTGAAGAAGTTAAACACGCGCGTCTGGTCGAATCGGAAATCCCACACTTTGCAAAGCACGAAGAAAGCAATTAAGAGACCCCATCCATTTGGTCCTATTTGCGCAGGGTTCAAATGCGTGGCATTGAGGAAATTACGAACTTCCCAGTTAATGGGAACACGGAATCCATTCTGCAAGCTGGCCACGTGCGCGGCAATACAACCTCCGGGGGGGGGTGTTGGACAGTATCTTTCGGGCCAGGGATCACGATCTCTATGTGTTCAGGAATACAGAATTTCCTCCTTAGCTCCGCGACATCACTGCTCTGCACCAGTGAACTCTCTTCGCTCAGAAAACAATATCCGCATCACCAAGACTTTCATCTGCGACGCTGGTAGAAGTGCGGCTTGCAGTAACACTACCCTGCGTCACGGGCTCCTCATTCAAATCTAACCTACGATTCACGCGTTGACTGGCTCCTACTCCCGTACCCCCTTGAGTTGCGGCCAGAGCGACGACGGGCTGGCGAATCAACAAACCAGAGGCAGTTTTTAATTTCACCTTCTTCACTTTGGGGACTCCTACCACGGGCGGCTTTCCTTTATCAGGTTTCCCTTGCGTGTTTGCAACGTGCGCGGTAGCCGCGCGTGTTTGAGCGACACGACCAATAGTTACACCTTGCGCACGAGGTCTTGACGCGGCTTCAACGCGCCGCTGCGCAATCAAAGCCCTTCCCTGCTCTGAACTGGGCAACACTGAAGTTCTCTGCGGGTTCGATGGTACGCTTTGGACTGAAGGCCACTTGCCGGCATCAATCAGCCGCGTCGGGGAGAGACTGAGTATAGGCACGGGTTCAGGTTCACGGCTCACGCGTGCGGTCCTCCCCAACTCGGCCATATCAATCCCGGGAGATAGCGGCGAGGGCGTACTGTCTTCTAGAAAATCCTCGTGGGAATCCTCCGGCGGCGAAGATTCATGGTTTCCTTCGTCATAACACAGACCTTCGCGGTTTGAGTCGTCGCTAGACATAGCTACGGAGAAAGAGAAATTATTTGATAGTTAGTTTCCTAATTACTAAGGAAGAAAACAAACAGTCGCCAAGGGCGAACCTCCAGTAGCTATGTCAAAAGAAAACAGCGACGACAGGCATCCCAACCGTGATCAAGAAAGATCGGAAAGTGCAAAAGGAAGAAGGGGGACTCAGATCTACCAGATCTGCATACTAATCCCTACGTCTACTCACATACAGCAAAGAAACAAAACGGCTCTTAGTTAAAAAAAAAAAAACAATTAGGGTTTCTTTCGACGTCGTCGGAGAAGTTAGAATGAAAGGGGAAGATGAAGAAGAGATTACCGATCCGACAACATGAGAATGCAGGAGCATAACAGATAAGAAGATATCAGAAAAACAAGAGAGTGTAGAAACTAACCTGGAAAGACGAATCGAAAGAGGTGGAGTGACTCGTATGATGTTGCGCTCGCTGCTCAGTAGATTATAGGACAGAGTTTTGGTGAGAATGACAGGCTGTTAAGGAAAAGCCGAAAAGGACGGGTCCTATTTATAGTTGGACCACGTCAATACGCGAGGCCCTTCGCATTCCGCACCGGGATTTGAAATATTTCAAATCTAGGAATATTACCGCCAAAAAGGAAAGGTGCTTAATACATAGGCTGCGCGCGCCAACCGTATTTTCGTTGTTTTCTGCGGGGGAGGAGAGATAGCAAGGCAACTATTAATTACTCCAGAAAAAACGGAACACTTATTATAGTTCTCACTTGTCACGCGGACAAGAGAGAACTAGGGGGACTATATGATATAACCAAGATAAGAACATGCTGCTCCGAGCGTCGAAGATCGCCTAAGGATGATCCCGCGCGCAAAGGCTGACCGCGCCAGATGTTCCACGGGCCGGAAGGACTTCAAAGAACATCGCGGTCACGATGAGCCCGTGGGAGTACCCTCGGCGAGCGAATGAACTTAGCAGACAACCTAAGACGAGTGGGGGGCCATGGCTGCCCCTTCAGATTCCTCTATAAATACCCACTCACCACAACATTTAAGAGGTACGCATTTACTACCCTACCAACCCCTTACAGCTCATTCGAGGTCACGCAGTCGAGCTCAAGTAAAGTCTTACACCGATTTGTCCTAGGCAAGCCGGTTATTAGGGTCTAACCCCTCCCACTTCCAGTACGCAGGTACACTATCGATTGGAGCGAGCACACGGAGCGCGAGTACGAGCGAATTATCATCATACACAGAACGGGCTACATTAATAGAGAAGTGATTCTCTAGTTGTTTTCCCGTGGACGTAGGCTTACGCCGAACCACGTAATCATCATCTTCTCTATTGCTTTTGTTTATGCTTTGTTTTTGTCTGTGTTGCTTGAGGTTTTATGCAAACTGAGTCGATTGGATTTGTTGGTAATTGTTAGTTCGATCTTGTGATTGATTTCTTAACATCATAAGTATGGGAGCGGCTCCGATTGGGAGTTGTTCTCATGGCGGATCTCACGGAACTAGAGCTCCCAATCAGAGCTTTTAGTGCTCCGATTGGAAGGTAAGGCTCCGGCCACCGGATTCTGGTGGTCGGAGTTTTATGTATTGAAAAAAAAAGTTAAAAGAAAAAATTTTAAAAATGAAAAATAAAGATAAAATGTTAAGGGCGCGTTTGTTTGTGTGCAAATGAATAGTGTCTCCTTATTTGATCAATCCAACTTAAGTAAAATGAGGTTATATGTAAATTTGGGACTAAAAGGGTTGAATACGAAAAGAGGTCGACTAGTAGTGGTATCATAGGTAAATAATTATTTCACACAATTTAGTTATTTTTACCAATATTTAGGGGTAACCACTACGACACCCTATTAGAATGATGACAAGTGTACTAAAAAGAACACCCTAATATACTTGTTATTTTAACATGAAAATTTTAATACAGTTATCATCATTTTAATAGGGTGTTGTAGTGATTACCCCCTAGCATCTAAACAAATAAAATGACCTATTCATGAAATGTGCTGTGAGTGTTCCATTTGGCTCTCTTAAATAGTTGAGGCATTTTCCACAAGTTGATGAGCCTAATCCAATTGGCATAGATGTCCTCCATTTCCATAGAGGGCACATGATTAATTAATCTCGCGTGATAATATAAGAAGTACTACTTCCTATACATGACAGATTCACAATGTACATGTGATCTTTAGAAATATACTCCTATGTATGCATGTATCCGCATCATTTTTGGATACTGCAACATGATAACATGTTACTTCTTAGTAATTATAGTTAGTTAGGACTTAAGACCATCTTCCTCGATCCTCACAAAATTCTTACTTGAGGTTATGTTTGATTCATCTTAAGTTCATTTTTGTTCAGTTTCTTCCGGTTCAAATTTACTTAATTTAAATAAGTTTAGTTTAAGAGACTTCCAGCCAAATTAAACAGAGTGTTACTCGAAATATCGAGGAAGATTATGATTTTGAAAGGAGAAGAAGAGCAAAGTAAAATAATGTGAGTGAAGATGAAGATTCTTTACAGAGTCCAAGAATGGTAAACAGAATCAATTGAAAAGGCATGGTCATAACTGAGATGTTAAGTATTGGTTTACTCTTCCTCCAGAGTACTGTCTGGATGCAATGCACCATGGCAGAAGATAAGTAGATATAATGTACATTGTAGTAGTATTAAAATTGTATTGGTGATGAAAGATTGAATCAAATTTGTTATCTCAAATCTCAATATATACTCACTCTATGAATTATGATGATGATATCATTCAAGATTTGGTTTCTTTGGAACGGAAGAAACAAGAATAATACTACTACTACTACTACATGCATACATTACGCAACTTGAATCAATCAAGCAAGTTGAGTAGTAAGGCTTTAGCTAGACGACTCGTACACTGTGTACGTACCATTTTCATCCAAGTTCAATGCATTTCTATCTCTTCACAGTATAACATCTGTCCCCACAACGCCATCCTCTTATTTCTTCCACTTTTTAGTTACAACAAAAGTGTACAAGCATAATATATCCGATACGATACATGGTTGGAGTTTCGTATCAAATTTAAAATCGAACTTGGTTTGGTTTAGCATTACTTAAATTTACAATAAGATGGTTCTAGTAAAGTCGCATGGGCGAGAGGTCGGGGGTTCGATCTCCAACAGAAACATAAGGTGGGTTTAGGTTATTTAGGAGATATAAGGTCGGTATAGGTGTATTTGTAATAGTGTAGGAGTAGGATAGTTAATTTGCCGTTTCAAAAAAAAAGTAAAGTCAAGTAATGCTGAACCAAACTATAAGTTATTACAAATAAATACATGTGTCTCTTTAAATTTACCAACTAAGTAACTTTATCTTTTAATTTACAAATGTCACACTATATTTACATCTAGATGTGGCAAACGGGTCGTTCGGATCGGATTCGGTTCGGGTGAGTGATTTTATTTTGGATAAGGTCAGATCGGGTTGGATTCAGATGTGTTCGGGTTTCGATTCTTCATCGGAATCAGGTGTGGTTCGGATCATAACTTTTGGAACATTTCGGATCGGCTCAATTTCGAGTAGGGCCAATTCGATTTAGGTCGTTTCGGATTTAATGCGACCGAATAATATAATGTAAAATTATTCTTATAATGAAGAATGATAAACTATTACAACTTTAAAATAATATTTTTAAGTTAATGATAGAGGAAATAATTATTATAGATGGAATTAGTTATATATTCATTACAAATTTAATTCGGGTGAATTCGGATCGGATGAGTTCGGGTCAAATCCAATTCGGATCGAATGGACTTCGGTTAAGTTTAATTCGGATAACCTCGGGCCGGATTTGTTCGGTCAAATTTTTTCGGGTAATTTCGGATCGGGTTTCAGATTAAAGTTCAGATAGTTAACAATAAAATTTTCGGGTGAGACTTCGGATCGGGTTGATTTTGCGAGTTACATCCACTTACATTAGTTTTTTTGTAAGAATAATTGTATCATAATGGACCCCACGGGTTAACATACCCAACTTTTTTAACATGTGCATTTCATTCCCTATCATTTTATAGGGAAATAAAAGTGGACTATAAATGGAATTTCTGTAAAATTTCAAACTTCAAACTCAAAATTAAAAAATTACTCTTCTTCTTCTAAAATAAATAAATAAGTAAATTAAAAAAAAACCAGCCATGGA